>JAQQSU010009912.1:0-12565 GCA_028627135.1 Pseudochirops cupreus | reverse complement strand
AATGGAGATTGAAGCAAAACTCGTTATCGTTCTCTTTCATGTCTGGTTTTGCTTTTTTTTTTCTTTTCCCAGTGATCACTCTTTGGTTACAACCCTTCTATATGACCAAACTATTGTACAATGTGAAAGTATTTGCAGATCCTATACATGATTGCATGTCACCATGGGGAGTGGGATGGACAGGAGGGGAGAAAATCTGAAACTCAAGTGATTGTGGAAGTGAATCTTATGAATTAAAAGTAAATGAGTAAATAAAAAAAAATAAAAAAAAAAGAATATCATGAAATTGAATTCCAGAGTTAAATGTCTTTGTTGAGTCTAGGATCCCATATTGAATAAAATAGAATTCAAATGGCAAAATTCTCTTGACTTAAAGTCCAATGTCTTTTGGAGCACAGTGCCCATCACTTAGCACAGTGCCTGACATATAAAAGGTGCTTGATTAATGTTTGTTGATTGATTTTGTTTGTTGACTTTTCATATGGGTAACTGCCTTTTAATTCCCAGCTTTCACCTTATCCATTCAATAGAGCAGACAAGGCGAAGCGATATATTTGATAAAATGGTAGATATGGAGTGAGAAAGACATGGCATTTAATTTTATCCCCGACATATACCAACTGTGTGACCATATTCTAATTCCTTAGCATTTCTCAGCCTTAGTTTGCTCACCTCTAAAATCAGGATAATAATTACCATTGTAACTGTCTCATAAAGTTTCAGACATTTGCCTTCCTGTTTATCACTCCTTTACACAATATGCTTGCATAATGCTAGTGCACTTTTAACTTTATTAGTTTTAAGGTTTTTAAAAGTTTTCATTGTTTAATAGCTTAAAACTATCCTAAGACTTTGGGGTTACCCTACATATACTACCTTCCCTTATTAGAGCATAATCTTTTTTAATATAAAAATGTAATTTTATTTTTTCTCCCCAGTTACATGCAAAAACAATTTTAACCTTTTATGTTTTTTTTTAAGTTTTGAGTTCCAAATTCTTTCACTCCCTGTCCTCCCCTCTTCCTGATGAGCAATCTGATAGGACTCATACATGTACAATCATGTAAAGCATTCTATTTGTCCTTTTGTGTGAAGAAAATAGAAAGAAAAAAAACAAAGAGAGAGAGAGAGAGAGAGAGAGAGAGAGAGAGAGAGAGAGAGAGAGAGAGATGGAGGAATGAAGGAAGGAAGGGAGAGAGGAAAGAAAGGAGGAAGGAAATAAATGAAATAAAAATAGTATGCTTCAGTGTATTTAGAAAATTTCAGTTTTTCTCTGGAGGTAGATGAATCCATTGGGATTGTTTTCTATCATTTTATTGCAGAGAATAGCTAAGTCATACACAGTTCTTCATCATACAATATTGCTGTTACTGTGTACAATGCTCTCCTGATTCAGCTCACTTCACTTTTCACTAGGCCATGTTAAGTCTTTTAAGGTTTTTTTTAAAATTATTCTAATTGTCATTTCCTATAGCACAATAATACTCCACTGCAATCATATATCACAACTTGATCAGCCATTGCCCAAATGAAGAGCATTCCCTCAATTTCCAGTTCTTAGCCATAACAAAGAAAACTGCTATGAATGTTTCTATACGAATCTCTTCTTCTTCTTCTTCTTCTTCTTCTTCTTCTTCTTCTTCTTCTTCTTCTTCTTCTTCCTCTTCTTCCTCTTCTTCTTCTTCTTCTTCCTCTTCTTCTTCTTCTTCTTCTTCTTCTTCTTCTTCTTCTTCATCTCTCTTTCTCTATCTCTCTGACATACAGTCCTATCAATAGTACTGCTGGATCAAAATCTAATTTAGGAAACAAAAATAAACACATCCATATACACACATACAAATATATATACACAAGCATATTCACACACACATATAGTAGTAATAATAGTAAAGTATACCTAGCTTTCTCCGTGCTAAGTACTATGCATAGTGCTTTATAATTATTATCTCATTTGATCCTCACAACAACTCTGCTGGGTAGGTTCTATTATTATCAACATTGAACATATGAGGAATCTGAGGTAAATACAGGGGTCAAATGACCCTTGCCCAGAGTTACATAGCTAGATTTGAACTCAGGTCTTCCTTGTCCTGGGCCCAGTACTCTATCCATGGTCTCTCCTAGCATATATATAAGATGAATAATTATGTATTTTTAAAATAGTTAAAAACAAGATAATCCCTTTCCACTTTTCTGGTTTTGAATGCATCATCAAACCAATATTGTCACTGATTTTGGAAAGGATTTGTTAGTCAATTTTCCTGTAACTCCACTCACCATTTCTGTAACTTTTCCAATCTAAATATATTCCTCTAGCTATTAGTCCTCTATTCATGCAGTCCCTGCCTGTCAGAAGGGAAGTGCTCTGAAAGGAAAGATCTATCTCTTTATTTAATATTTGTATCCCTACATCTTATTAGATAGCTTGGTCAATAATAAGCCCTTAATGAATACTATTCACTCATTCAATCATTTATTCATAACAAGGGAAGTGAAAATAAAGCTCCTTGCTTCAAAGAGGCTATGTTCCTATGGGCAGAGTAAGGGACTGACCAGTGGTCAGGTGTATCAAGCAAATCCGATGATTTGAGTCAACTGTACCTCCCCCCTTTCACTCAGAAAAAAAAAATCAATTTTCCTTCTATCATTTGGTGAGAGGTTTGGGCTTCATTACTCACGTAACTGCCTGAACATATCTCTTCTCTTTGACAACATAGACAGGTACTGAATGGAAGGATCAAATTGCAGTGTTAGTCGATTAACATTTCTGTCTTGATTTCCTGTCATACTAAGAAGTACATGAGAATAGGACCAGATAAGTCAGGTAGGGAATCAGGACTGAAAGGAATTATCAGAGAAGTCTAGATTCAGGACTGGCTTTATGGGATCTAGGAATCTCAAAGTTGTAAGATGGGAGAATTGAGTCATTGGTTTGAGAAGGTCATAAGTAATAATAGGAATTAGGACGAGAAGGGACCATGCAGATTATCTTGTTCAACCTCTTATTTTTATAGATGAGAAAGCTAATGACCAGGGAAGTCAAAATCACTTAGCTGGGAAGCAGTCAGGTCAAAAAATGATAGTTTAGAGCTGAATGATGATTTAGATAGATCCAGAGCCAATGCCTCCATTTTGAAGATGAATAAATGAATAATAAAACATTTATTGGATCCTTAATATGGGCCAGGCACTGCCCTAAGTTCTGGGGATTCAAATATTAAAAAGATAATTCTTCTGTCTTCAAAGGGCTTATGTTGTAATGGGGCAAGACAATATATAGATCTAAAGAATGAGAAAGTAAGTAGAAGGGGTGGTTACACCCACCATAACAAAGTTAGGAAATAGCCTAGTAGTAATGTAGTAGCTTGGGTCCATGGAAGATAAGGGGAAAGCTCACTTATTAGAGGCCAAGGTAGATCCAGAATCTAAGGTTCTAGTAGGAGCAGTTTGAGAATTAAAAAGGAATCTGAGACCCTGAGAGATTTAATGATTTGCTCTTGGACACTACATTCAAACTTCTTTCTTTTATTAATGGAGACTAGGGGTTGTATGATCATACTTTTAGAGAAATAAGGGAGCTTATAAATCGCAAACTCTGATGTCTTCAGTTTACAGGTGAGGAAATGAAGGTCTAAAGAGTTTAAAGTAATTGTCTAACGTCACACCTACTCTGTCAAACTCCCTGGAGTCAATAATTAGTGACAGTCTAACAACATGAGAACTAGAAGGTGAAACAGATGAAAAAATACAAGTTTTCAACGGCAAAAGACCTGAAATTCCGAAGGTCAGAGAAAGAGAGAGTAGAGGTAAACACAAATTAAATTAATCTACTATTTAATGAATGATAAGAATGAAGGCTTCATGTTTGGTATCATGGGTGATGTTGTCTTCAATAACTCATTGGTGGTGGTGGGGTATGACAGGAAAAAGAAAAATAACCGACATGTATATAACATGTAAATTTTGAGCCACAGAACAAATCTGAGGGGTAGATAATGTAAGTATTATTCTGTTTCATAAATGAGGTGATACATTGAGGTTAAATGATTTATCTACAATCAATATAGCTAGCTAGTATAAGAGGCCAGATGTGAGCCCAAATCTTCCTCCAGATTTCTATTCATCATGTCAATGAGCCCTTGGAATCCTGAAAGACAAGCTATCTAAAAAAGGAATGGACTGGGAATCAGAAGACCCCTGTTTCTTTCAACTGTCACATAACCTTGAGGAAGGATTTCATATCTCTGATCTCAGGTTTCCTCAACTATAAAATCAGAATGTTGAACTCAAGAGGTTCTTAATTATCATACAGTTTTAATGTTCTATAGTATTCAACAAGAACAAGTATGCAATAGAATGTGTTAAATACAATAAAAATTACGTAAATGCTAAACTTGACCCTATAACAAGGTTTATCTAGCCAGTTTTTCATAAAGTTCTTGTCTGGGCTAAGGTGAGCCTGCCTAGTTAGCAGTGGTCAAGAATTTGTCAGAGGGGCATTTGAAGCTTGATCTGAAGGTATGTGGCAAAAGATGTTGCAGCCTTACATGGAAAGAGTCTAAAGCAGCAGTTCTCAACCTGTGGGTTATGTTCAATTTGTAACAATAAAAATACATCCTGCATATCAGATATTTACTTTATGATTCATAACAGTAGCAAAGTTACAGTTATGAAGTAGCAACAAAAATAATTTTATGGTTGGGGGTTACCACAACATGAGGAATTGTATTAAAGGGTCATGGCATTAGGAAGTTTGAAAACCACTGGTCTAGAGAAGAGCTGCTGCCACAGGTGGGTCTGCCTAATACTGGAACATATTCTTGCCCATAAATTCTAAGCTCTTTTCAAAAGGGAAGTAGAGAAAGAAAAATCTTATGGGGAGGTCCAGACACAAATAAAAAGGAAAATTGTCCCTAGTATCTGTACTTTTAAAAGGAACCAATCAGCCACCTACTGTCCTGGGGACAGGGACGTTCCTTGGATCAGATTCAGTAGCAGTCCTGAGACAGCAAGGGTAATCGTATTGATTCTGAAGGAATGTCTGGTTAATTTTTCACAAGGCGTAGATTCCTCAAAAATCAATAACTTTCTGCTGTATCTTTATTCTTCTGAATAAACTGTGTCTGTCTGTGAAACTTGATTCTTAAGCTCAATTGGATTCATAAAACATTCACAGACATACACAGTACAAAAGAAATGCAAGCTTTCCCCTGCAGCAGTAAGCATTTAACCCCAATACGGGACAAAGACTTATTCCCTCTTGATATATTGCTGTCCTTGGACAGGCATTTGTAATAGATGGAATTTTTCCATTGTATATACCTCCTCTTCTGAACACTGATTCTCCTATCAAAAGAAGTACCGAAACAGAGAGGAGCAGCAGCATATTTAGGGCATGAAGCCTGGGCATACTTCTACTTTTATTCAATGTTATGTAGATGTTGGAAATTCTGGAACATTTATTCAGATTGGGTTTTCTTTTTATCCTCCAAAAAAAAAGTTGTGTAACAACATATGGCCCTAGAACGAAAAGAAAAAGCCAAACTTCCTTAGAAATTATACAAACAAGTTAATCATAGAGTATCACAGAATTTTAGAGTTAGAAAGGAGTCTAAAAGCAAATACAATCCACTCACTTCATTTTAGAAATGAGGAATGCTGAGAACATTAGAAATTAGTAAACTTGTCTAATTTTTAAATAAAATTACTATAAACATGAAAGACAATCAATCAACATATTTGTTGAGAGTATAATATGAAAAGATACTGCAAAATGTACCTTATAACATCTCTACTGGAAAAAAAAAGGAATAGGAATAAGAAAATACAAAAAAAAAATCCACACCTCAGAGAAGAATGACAATAAAAACATATAATTTATGGTCAATAGGGATTACAATCATATTTGTAAATACTTCATATAGTCTAATGTATAGAAGCATGTTATATACAATTTTAATTTTTCCCATACATTAATTTCAATGTTTATGTATAACACAGACATCACCAACCTATTAATTGTTATTCAGTTTAGTCCAATTATGTGGTTATTGAACAATTTAGTTATATTAAGCCCCAAGAGAGCTGTAAACGTGCAAGTAAAAGTGCATAAACAATTTTTCAAAGTCCTTTTATGAATCTCTTTGATTTTAACATCTTTCAACATATACAGAGCTAAGAAGCTAATCCAGTGATTACCTAAAGCTCCTTGTCTTCCTTCAAATTTCAGTCCAGAACCTCTTACATGGGTCTTTCTTGATCTTCCTTCTCCCAGTTGTTGGTATGTGCTGTCTCTTGAAATTAGTTAGTATAAATCTTACATGTCCTCATCTGCATACAAATTGCATCCCAACATCCTTAGGAGAATATTAGCTTTTCCAGGGCAATGTGAGAGGGGGAGGACAGTTTCATTTTTGTCTTTTTTATCTTCAATACCGAGCACACTGATTTACACATAATAGATACTTAATAAATGATCACTCAATTGAATCAAGTTGTTTGGTGGCTCCAAAAATTGTACTCCTGAAATTTTCTCTGAAACATTTCCATTTTTGTGTTTTCATATTTGTGAAAGTGATTATAATTACTCAGTTGCATCGATCAATAACCTGACAAAAAAATCATTATATCTATAAGCTTCCTCTATGTTCTCCAACCTCTTCTGTTTCTGAAGACAAAAGGGTCAAGAACGAAAGATTGTGGGAATTATATAGAAGCAGCTTGTGTTTTAATATGAAATCAGTAATAAAGAACAATAGGATATATTTCTGTTACAAACTATAGCCTAATTTGTGTTTCCTTTTTCCAAAGGCTAGGTGACATAATATGGGAAAGGAAGGAGAGGGGAAGGAAAAGACTATTTCTAGTTTTCATAGCCTGTTTAAAAAGCACAAACACTTGAGTATGTATGTAGGTATATACACACACACACAAATATATGTGTGCATTTATGTATATTTATGTATGTATATGTCTGTTTGGTTGTGTTTTTTTTTGTATGTTTTTGGGGTTTGGGGGGCTTTGTTTGGTTTTCTGTTTTGTTTTTTGTTTTCTTAATGGAGTATAGTACTTCATTCTAGTCCTGTTCCAGCTTGGGGGTTTAGAAGTTCCTAAAGTAGTTGGTTTTAAGAACTTTAAGAAATCTTAATGGTTCTGTTTTTCTTTCTTGCAAGGCACTTGAGGTGATGCGATTTGTCCAGGGTCACACAGTACATCTTCAGTGTTTGAAGCTCGATTTGAACTCAGGCCCTCCTGACTCAAGAGCCTGTGCTCTTTCTAGAGCATCACCTAGCTGACCCAACGGTTCTAATAAAAAAAAAATCAAACAGTAGGGACCCCAAACTAATTAGAAACCCTCCATGTAGAACTTAATCATCAAAACTGACCCATTTCCAAAATCAATAGCTACTGATATTTATGTAGTACTTTATATTTTTTTAATTTTATTTTAAAATCATATGTCAGAACACAAACACAGAATAGAAAAATGAAAGAAAAAACATATCATAAACTTAAATATTGCAACTTAAATACAAAGCTAGAAAGAAAGGAGAGAAAGAACATCATGTGCATAGCAGCAGAACAGAACATTCAAAATATGTGATAATAAATTTTCATTTCTTTTTTAATAAACTTTTATTTATTTTAGTTTACATCATTCATTTCCATGGGATTTTGAGTTACAAATTTTCTCCCCATGTTTCCCCTACCCACCACACCAAAACAGCCATCCCATTGTATAACCCCTCCCCCAATCTATTCTCTCCTATGTCCTCCCCCATCACCCCTCTGACTTTCTGGTAGGGCAGGATGGATCTCCTTACCAAAGTGCCTGTATATGTTAAGTTTCAGTTGGATGTAGTTAATAATAATAAAAATAATAATTTTATTATTATTACAATAAATATATATGCATAATATTATATATATTATATATAATATATATACATAATATATATTATATATATACTATACGTATATATAATATATATACACACATATACTTTTAACATTTGATTATAGAACTTTAAATTATAGATTCTTTCTCTTCCTCCCTCGTCACCCACCCTGACTGGAAGAACAAGCAATCAAATACAGGCTAAACATGTGCAATAACACAGAACCTCTCCACAGTGGGCATATTGTGAGAGACTGATTACATGTCCCTTCTTCCTATCCTGCCCCCACCCCATTCCACTCTCTACCCTGTCCCTGTCCCTCTACAGAAGAGTGCACTTTCATCAACCCTCCCCTTCACCCTGCATTCCCCTCCATCATCCCACCTCTCATCCCCATTCCCCCTACTCTTCTGTGTGGCAAGATACCCAATTTACAGATTATGTCATTCCTTCCCTAAGCCAAGTTCAGTGACAGTAAGGCTGACTCTTCCCCTTTTGCCTTCCTGTTCTCCCCCTCTATTGTAATAATTATCCTTTGCCTCTTCCATGAGATTCTCAACCCCATTCTGTCTCTCCCTGTCTCCTGTCAATCTAATCCACTCTCACCTCAGGATTTCAACTTTTAGAATATTGTCCCTTCCTATTCAATTGATCTTATGCCCTCTATGTATTCATATATACACATACTCAGATATGTGCTTGTATGCATATATAAACCCTCTTATATAAATATATGTGTATGTATATGTACATATACATTTGTATTCCCTTCCCCTATCCTCATACTGAGAAAGGTTTCATCAGTTACAGTTGTCACTTTTCAATGCTGGCATGGAAATAGTTAAACTTTGATAAGTTCCTTATGATTTCTTTTCCATGTTTATCTTCTCATGCTTCTTGTGTTGGAGTGTCAAACTTTCTTTTCAGTTCTGGTTTTTTCAGCAAGAATGTTTGAAAGTCTTCCACCTCACTGAATGACCATATTTTCCCCTGGAACACTATGCTCAATTTTGCTGGGTAGGTGATTCTTGGTTTTAATCCAAGCTCCCTTGATCTCCAGAATATCATATTCCAGGCCTTTTGATCCCTTAATGTAGAAGCTGCCAGATCCTGGGTTATCCTAATTGTGTTTCCACAATATTCAAATTGTTTCTTCCTGACAGCTTGCAATACCTTCTCCTCAGTCTGGAGATTCTAGAAACTGGCTATAATATTTCTAGGAGTTTTCTTCTGGGGATCTTTTTCAAGAGGTGATCAGTAAATTCTTTCAAGTTCTATTTTGCCATAAATTTTCATTTCAAGAAAGCCTGTATGATAAATAGTACTCATTGTGTTGAGAATTGTCCATCTTTGCTTCCTTGTGAGTTTTCTTTTGTTCTCTGCTATGAACGTTTTTACTCTGTTCTTTTTTCCCCTCACTCCCCAAAGGTTAAAATAAAGTTTAGATATGTTTTCCTATAGCTATAGATATATACATACACATATACATATATACATACAGAGACATATACTTTCCCAAACATATTATACTTCTGATCTTCCTTTTTATGTTTGTCCATATTTCTTGTTTCCTATCCTTCCTGGCTCCTCCACTTTACTTCTACCCACTACTTTGACCTCCTATTGCTTTCCGACTCACCCAAGGCCCTCCTCCCTTATCCTCTCATTCCCGTAAATTTAAATACCCGTCTATACCCCTTTTTACCTATTCCCTTCCCCTACCCTCTAAAGATCCATCCCTTGCCCTCTCCCCCTTCCCTATGCCCCTACCATTGTATTTCTTATGAATTTAGGAGACTTTTAGAGTCTTCTAAATATCTATATATATATGTATATATATATATATATATGTATATCTATATCTATATATCTATATATATCTATATCTATATCTATATCTATATACATATACTGTTCCTTCTTAAACCCATTCCTGGTGAAAGTAGGTTACCAGAATTATCAACCTCCCTCCCCATTTAATTCCTTTGCATCCATTCTCATTCTTCCTTTTGCACCTCATTTGCATAAAATAATTTTTCTTTCTAGCTGTTTCTAAATGGTTTCACTTTTGAAATTCATATCATACTGAAGTTTACCCCAATCTTTCTTATTAGCTACTCAATTATTAGTAAGAATCTTAAACATACACTTAATGTTTATATATCTATATATCTATATCTATAATATAAAACAGTCTGTCCTTGTCCTTATGAATTCCTTATAAGCCATTTTTGATATGTACCTTATATTCCTCTCATTTCTTATATGTCAAATCTTCTGTTAAGTTCAAGATTTTTTTAAACTAAGTTTTTAAAGTTTGAGAGCTTATCAAATGTCCATTTTTTTTTCACTCAGGATAACATTTAACTTTGCAGGGTATGATATTTTCAGTCAGAGACCCAGTTCTTTTGCTCTTCAATATATTAAATTCAAAAACCTACAGTTCTTTAAAATCTCTGCTGCTAGGTCTTGTTGGAGCCTCATTGTGGCAACACCATATTTAAATTGTTTTAATCTTGATGATTTTAATATTTTATTCTTGAGCTGAGGGTTTTGATTTTCACTGATATTCCTATGAATTTTCCTCACAGGATCTCTTTTAAGTAGTTATCAATAGATTTTTTTTCTCTTTCTACTTTCCCCACTTGTTCTAATACTTCTGGACAATTTTCTTTAACTATTTCTTGTATTATTGTATCAAAATTCTTTTTTGGGGGGGATCTTGGCATTCAGTTAGTCCAATTATTTTTATATTTTCTCTTCTTGATCTAGTCTCTCAATCTGTTGTTTTTCTTACACTATGTTTCATTTCCTCTTCTATTTTTGCATTACTCATATTTTGTTTCATTATTTTTCTATCCCTTATAATTTCTCTGGCTTCACTTTTACCAATTCTAATTTTCAAGGTGTCATTTTCTTCCCTTACATTCTGGATTTCCCTTTCTAAGTGGTTGACTGTCCTTTCATAACCTTATTGTTTTTCTTGGATTATTCATCTTTATTTGTTCATTTATCTATCTATCCATTTATCTATCTATCTATCTATCTATCTATCTATCTATCTACCTATCTATCTATTTTTTAGTTTTTCCTCCAGGTCTATTATTTAATTTTTAAAGTCTTTTTTTAAAGATCTTTTATGAATTCTTTTTGGTCCACAGACCATTTGATATTACTACTTGGAGATTTCTTTACTTCTATATCTTTGTCTGAAGATGAACTCTAGTCATTCTATTCCCCTAATAGCATTCTGTCATGTCGGCCCAATGCAATATTCACAGAGCCAATAGTCACTAAAAATATGCCTGTAAAGTGCTTGATCACAAAATATAATGGACTCTCCAAGTGGAAGACAGAAGAAAAACATTTGTTCTGACACCAGAAAACCAAATCCCAAAACCAGTAAGCCTATTCCATCATAGGAGCAGAGAAGGTAATAAACAGCACAGAGAGCCACAGCATGCTTTAGCCTTCCCACAACTCAAAATTTACTCACAAGCCTGTCTCCCTCAAATGTGTCCTCTCCTCTCCGCAGTCTAGCTTCTCTGACTCCCAGTTTCCTGTGGGTTCTCTTTGAGGGTTTCTTTTTTTTTAATTAATTAATTTATTTTCTTGTTTACATCACTCATTTCCATGAGATTTTGAGTTACAAATTTTCTCCCCATCTTTCCCCTACCCACCCAAAAACAGTGATCCCACTGTATAGCCCCTCCCTCAATCTGCTCTCTCCTATGTCTTCCCCCATCACCCCTCAGACTTTCCGGTAGGGCAGGATGGATCTCCCTACCCCAGTGCCTGTATATGTCAATTCCCAGTTGCATGTAGTTAATAATAATAACAATTATATATATATATATAGATAGATAGATAGATAGATAGATAGATAGATAGATACATATTTGATTACAGAACTTTACATTCTAGATTCTTTCCCTTCCTTCCTCATCACCCATACCTACTGGAAGGAAAAGCAATTCAATATAGTCTGTAAATGAGTAATTATGCAGAACATCTCCACAGTGGACATACTGTGAGAGACTGATTGATTATATATCCCTCCTTCCTATCTAGCCCCCCTCTTCTATTCTCTACCCTGTCGCTGTCCCTTGACAGAAGTGTGTACTTCCAGCAACACTCCCCCCTCCCCTCCCTAACCTCCATCATCCCACCTCTCATCTCCATCCCCCCCACTCTCCTGTGTGATAAGATACCCACTTTAGAACTGATGTCATTCCTTCTCTAAGCCAAATTCAATGAGAGTACTGTTGACCCTTTCCCTTTTGCCTTCTTGTTCTTCCCTTCCATTGTAAAAATTATCCCTAGCCTCTTCTATATGAGATGATTAACCCCATTCCGTCTCTCCCTGTCTCCTCTCATTCTAATCCTCTCCCACCTCAGAATTTTACCTTTTAAAGTATCATCCCTTCCAATTTAATTGATCCTGTGCCCTCTATGTACACATATATACACATATTCAGATATGTGTTCATATGCACATATAAAACCTCCTACATAGACATATGTGTATGTATACATACATATATATGTGTGTGTGTGTGTGTGTGTGTATATATATATATATATACATATATATATATATATATATATATATACATATATACACACAATTTTGTATTCCCTTCAGCTGTCCTCATACTGAGAAAAGT
>JAQQSU010009911.1:0-12565 GCA_028627135.1 Pseudochirops cupreus | reverse complement strand
CTGAGTCCACTGAGGCTGTGAGATGTTATGTGACTTGACCAGGTAAATATCTGTAAAAGAATTCAAATGCTTATCTTCTTTTCTCCAAATCTATCTGCTACAACAGAGAAAGAAGACAATAAGATGACTATCCTAACTGAAGCAAAAAGGTCTTAAGGTGGACAACTGAAGGTAAAAAGCACTGTATTCTCTTTACAGGATCAAGGCCAGATTACAGAGGACTTGTTAGCCTAAGTTTGGCCTAATGTTAGCCTAAGTTTAGCCTAATGTTAGCCTAAGAAGTTTGAATTCGATCCTTTAAATAACAGGGAGCCATTCCAAGAACAAATGTCCATGAGTAAATCAGTAGTATAATCATATATATGTATAATATATAGTGTATATATATATATATAATATATAGTATAATCATATAATCATCTATAACTATGCAGGATATTTGGAAAAGGAGAGAGTAAAAGTAATAGTATTACATTTAGAAAATTATTACATTTGGTTGGGATGATGAAGTCCTAGATTAAAATGGCAGCAGAGAGAATGCAAATGAAGTGACAAATCTACAGGCTTCTGTAAAGGAAGGAGGGATAGGACTTGGTGACAGATTGCATCTACAGAAGAGGGGTGGGGTGGTTAGGAGGAGGAAGTTGCACATGCCTTAGTTGCAACCTCCACTTATGACTCTCTACTAAATGGAAAGGGTCCTAAGGATAGGGGTTATTAACTACTCAGTTCACCCTTCTCAGTGATTAATTCTGTCTTATTCCAGCTTTCCTCTTCTCACTTTCCTATCTTCTCTATATCCTTCTCTCAGCTTGAACCGACTCCCTTCAGGCTTTGATCCATGGTTACCACACTAAATATCTTTCTAAACTCTATAACTACCAACCCTCAACTCTCTGGTCTTTACTAGATATGTGGATTCCTGATATAGAGGTTACTTAGGAAAGAATCCATGAGACAAGATAAATTTCCCTTAAGAGAATGAAAGAGAGCTAGGTGGCACAGTAAATAGAGCACCAGCCCTGGAGTTAGGAGGACCTGAGTTCAAATCCGACCTCAGACACTTAACCCTTACTAGTCATGTGACCTTGGGAAAGTTACTTAACCCCAACTGCCCTGCCTTTCCCCTCCAAAAAAAAAAGGGGGGGGCAAAAAAAAAGAATGAAAGTAGATGAAGAAGAAGAAGGCTACTCTGAACTTTGAGGGGGTCCATGCTAAAGGAAGAGGATCCAGAAATGGACACTGAAAATAAACAGAGATCTGAGATAAGCTAGAATAACTCAGTGGCATTAAGACTGGATACATGGTTTAACTAATAGGCAAACTCTTGAATATGGAAACTCTACCAATACGAGTCAACACCAATCTGCAAATCATAACGTTAGAGAGCTGCATATGTAACTGAGAGGTTAATCAATGTGTCCAGGTCGCATAGTTATATTTATCAAAGGCAGAGTGGCTAGAGGCTAGAGAGCTGACATTGAAACCAGAAAGTCAATGTCATGATGTCACAAATCTCTCTTAGAAGGAGAGATTGGTTAATGATATCAAATACCACATAGACCACAAATTCATAAAACATATTAAAGTAAGGCTAAATCTTGTTAGTTTTAAGGAAATAATTATTTTTATAATACACAGAGAGTACAAAAATAATTCCTTTTGTTGATTTTTTTGTGGATACTTCAAATACATGTAAGTTGGTATTGTTTAATCACTGCCTCTTCTGTAACTCACATTGTAAATACTGAAAGTTACTTCTTTTTTTCACTTTACACCAGCATTACATCAAATAAAACTCCTCCTATTACCACCACCAATGTTCAAATAGGCTAGAGGTAAATTTACATTCATGAGTTTTCATGAAAAGTCTAAAGGGAACAATGAATGGCGCAGTGATATGGATCATGGAGAGCTAGCTTCAGATTCAAGAAGACTTGGGTTTATGTTCTGCCTCTAACATATACCAGCTGTAAAACCCTGGTAAGGCACTTGACTGCTCAGTGCCCCAGACAACTCTCCAAAACTACGAGTTACATATGAATATCTGATCTGCATTGATAATGAGTTTCCATACAATATGTTCCCTGATACCATTATAAGATCACAAGTCTGAATCCTTCAAACAGTATGCATACACACACAAACAGACAAATTAATCATGGAAAAACACTGGGTTCTTATTATAAGAAATTCAAAGAGATTTACAAGCATTTGTTCACAAATAACTTTGTGTTCCAAAACTGGAACAACTACTCTTCTTTTACTGATGGAAGAAGAGCTAAATGACTAGTCTAAGACCAGCCAGAAGCAAAATTGATTGTATTATCTTCTAAGTGTTTAATTAAATGCCTACATATAAAATATATGCTACTCAAGATTCTCAGATCTGAAATGTCTTTCTATGAAGCTATACCTAAACTGTGGCTATTAAACTGAAATATTAGTTAAAAAAAACACACAAAAAAACAACAACCAGACACTAATTTTAAAAAATTTTTAAATCCTCAGTATTTCCACCAAATATAATCTCAGGGATGTTATTTCTAAATTCACATTCACTACAAACTAGCCATGTGGTCTTTTATAAATCCAATCCAATGAGCAATTATTAAGCAATACACCATGCTAGGTGTCGGAGACGCAAATGAAAACTATACACATCCCTACCTATCTCATAAGACTATTAGCAACAATATCTAACATTTATATAACACTTTAAGGTTTAGAAAACACTTTCTGGTGTAGTTGAAAACGTGCTGGACTTGAGGTCAAAAACACTTAGGTTCAAATCCCACTTTAGACACTTACCAGCTCACTTGTGTGATCCTGTGAAAGTCATTTAACTTCTCCTCTAAGCCTCAGTTTCCTCTTCTCTAAAATGAGGAAGTTAGAATTGATGGCCTCTAATGTCTCTATGATTTTCATTAGCGTAGTGACATTCTTCTATGAAAGCAAAATAGACCTTATAGTCTTAAAAAGTCGCCGGGGGTGGGAGGGAAGCAGCAAGGTGGCTATTGAGAGACAGATGTTAAGTAGCTTGTATTGCCTTGTAATATCTTGGACCTAGGTCTCTCAGACTCTAAAGTTAGAAAGTAATCCATTCTGTCATATGAGGTACAGGATATAACTTTATTATTATGAATTACTCTGGATTAAGTTTTGATATTTTTTCTATGTGCTATTTAAATCCCTCCCTATTGAGCTATAACTTCATTTCATTCAATTATTTAATACAACTGCCATCACTTAGCAGCCCCATGGACTTATTACCTAGAAGACATATATGCCTTGAAGCTCACAATCTAATAAAAAACAACACCTAACACAATGAATATGTATAACAAAGAATAAATAATAATTACAATAACCATAACACATAGCAACCAAATGACAGGTCCGTATAAGTGAGGAAGCTAGAAGAAGACATTTTCTTCTGAAAAGCCTAGCATTTAAAATCCATTAGGCTGTACTGCTTTGCATGAATTTAAAGAAGAAATAGGGATGAAGAAAATATCTTTCTCATAAAAGTTAGTTTCAGATGCAAAAATAGGTGATGAGAGACATTTGACATTTAAGGGAGTCTTGTTCTGCCAAGAATGAGATTCCCCACAGGGGTGATATAACATCACAAAGGTTACACTCACCTCCTCCACGAGTTTGTGGATTTATCTTGAAAGGGTAACAAGAGGTGGGGGGAAGTGAGGGGGGGAATTAAGAAAGCATATTTCTAGCTTGAATGACACAAAGAGAAATTGTTCATTTAAAAATTCAGCAGACGGCTTTTGATGCTTGGTTGCCGATTTCAGTAACTCCTTTGATCAGTCAAATATATCAGGAGTATATAATGACACAAACTGAAGATATGGAGAAATGCTTTCTGCATTTGCAATTTCTCCATCTTCAGAGGTCCCTGTTTTCAGAGTTCTTTATCATTGAGCTGAAAGAAATCCTGTGGCATGTGAAAATTCCCTTTCAAAAATTCATTCTTATTTTTTATAGATTTTTCCCCTCCTGTTCTAAACCAAGATACTAATATTATCCATGTGCCTCAAAGATAGATTGCTTGTATTTTGTGGACAATATCTGGTATCACTTCTGGTTAAGCCTTCATGCAAAATCTTACTTTTCTATAGAAGGGAAAACTCCCATTTCATGACTACAAAAGACTGTCTTTCAGCTGTCTTAAATCTGAATGGTCCTGTTGAACTGATAAGAGAACTGAAGTCTGAATTAGCATGAAATCCAACCATTGCCTCCCAGCAGCACCCCTGCTATTTAATTTACTTCTATTTCCTTTAAACTTCCCCGAGAAGTAAGGGGAAAGGAGAAAGGAAATAAAATATTTATTGGTATTGAAAATTTATGAAAAATAATAGAGTGGTTTCTCTAAAATACTGAAGGATGAGAAAGTTTTCTATATGAAAACTGCTGGGTTGAGTTGATGACAGATGGGAATCTAGGTAACACGTAAATCGGATGACAGTGACATCTTTGCCACTTCCCTTTTACTATCAACCCTATTAGAGATATTGGAGATGTTTCCACAATTGTGGTGGTGTGATATGATACCACAACCCTGGGTTCTAGATAACAAAGAAATGGACACGCTTGACTTTAGGACAGTGAAGCACATTTCCAGAGAAATACCCAGGCATAATTATTTTCTGGAAAAAGTTACAGGGATGCTATATTAAAATTTGTACTTCAAGTTAGTGATAGCAATGATTATATCATACGATCATTATTTAATCCAAACTGGGGAAAGTTAAGTAGAAAAACTGCCTATGCCATTGTTCTGTAAAATCTTTCCCTTTACCCTTTCCATTTTTAAGAAATTGACATGCCCCATTTCCACTAGCTGTCATTCTAGAAAGCAATCTGCTTAACCAATTCCAAGTAAGATATTAGTGTATGATAATGGCAGCTAGATGACATAGTAGATAGAGAACTGAACCTGACGTCAGGAAGACCTGAGTTTTAAATCGGACACTTACTGTCGCTGTGACCCTGGCCAAGTCACTTAACCTCTGTCTTAGCTTCTTCAGCTGTAAAATGAAGAGTTTAACATCCCCTACCTCCCAGAGCTGTTGTGAGAACTGAATGAGGTGATATTTGTAAAAAGTTTAGCACGGTGTTTAGTGAGTGTTTATTCCCTGTAATTACTGCTCCATTTTATAAGGGTTCCCAATTTAGTTCCTCATGATGAAAGAGAACTCCCTCCATTTTGACCCCTATGTCTTTTGGCTCTCAGTAAACTGAATGATACAACTATTCTATATTAAAGGAAGGGAAAAATTTTACACGACATATAGGAGATAAAATAAGAAAATTAGATTGCTTTTTAACCACTAACTTTAGACATTCTCTTTACCCCCTGGAAAATTTATTATAGATCTTCAGGATTAGGAAAGTTAGGAATCCTTGTCTTAACCCAAAGGAATGAATCCCAAATGATGGAATTTTGATCATTGTGCAAACTAATAAATATACTTTAGAATGATGTCTTTCTAGCATTCCTCAAATCATACCAATAACATATAGGAAAAAAATCTACAACTAAAATCACCTAATAATGCAACAATTGAGAAGCACAATACTTGTATTGAAGGCCTCCACATATAAGCTTTTTGTTCTAAGCTCTCAACTGATTATCAAAATTGCTTCATTAATTAGACATTTAATAAGCACTTACTATATACAATTAGCCCTACAAAGATAAATTAGAAAAGATGGCTGGCTCCTAGGAGCTTATATATGTATTAGCAAATATAAATCAAGAGTAATTACTGACATGAGGTGTGTTTTGCTTTATAGAGTATTCACTTGGACAGGGAAAAGGGAAAGATAGTCTTCCCTTTAACTTGCCTCATGCTCTTCTTCCACTGTCCCACTTCACTGTACAGGGAAACTATCCCAGGAGCATACAAACTATCCTAGGAGCATCCAAACAGAGATTTAAAGTGAAAAGGAACTTAGAGACCAACCAAAGAGGTTACATGATATTTCAAGGTTATACAGCTAATAAATGACTAGAGGTGGAACAGGAACTCAGGTCCTTTAAGGGTCTTTTTGCCCTTGTACCTACTTTCCCCTTCCTTTAACCCCTGCAGACACAAGAGGTGAACTGTCTGTATGAGGGGCCACTCCTACCACAAAACTCAATTGATTTTGTTCCAGGCAAAATTTCCTAGCCGTGGCTCTGGACAAATGATTAGCAAAGTTGGCACAAAATGTCCCTTTATAAGAGGAAACAGACTGACAGATTTTTATTTTTAAAGTCATTCAGTCTCACATAAAAGTACAACTAGGTATTTGTAATCTTCTTATCCTATTTTTAGTCTCAAGGTTCCTGAGAAATGCCTGCATTCTTTCATCGTGACAACACTGAAAATGATACCACAGAGAGAAACTAGATTGCATTTTGTTCAGATACTGTGATTTTAAAATTAATTAAGTTAGATTTAGTGTACAGTAACTCCCTCAACCTTCAGTCTTCATATCATAGAATCCTGGGGATGTGAAAGGACTGTAGAAATATCCTTAATGCAAATTGAACCAACATCTAAGAAACCCCTGAAAATGAAATCTCCCCAAGCTAAAGGCAATGATTTAATCTGAACCAGATCTGTGTCTGCATTTCGACAAAAGGTGAACTACTTCTCAGGCTCTTTCTTTCAACTGCTTGCCCCTCTCACTACCACATTTAGCTTCCTCTTAATCCTTTAGTGTCCTAACCATAGCCTTTGCCTGCATCCTTCTTCTGATGCATCTAGTACTGCATTCTATATTCCTAAATTGTTTGTGATCCATCTGAGTTAGAAATATCAAAAAGTTTAACAAATAAAACCTAAGATAATGGGATAGGTAGTTCCAGGGAGGCTCTATACAATAATACAATACAATAAACATTTATTAATCACCTACTCTATGTGCTAATGATACAAATAAGAAAGATAATCCCTGCCCTTAAGGAGGTTGCAATTTAATGGGAGAATAAAGAAAGACAACATGCAAAAGAAAAGCAAGGGGAAGGAAGGAAAGGGTACCCAGTGCAAAGTCATGATGATTGTGAAGTCAAAACCAAGCAGAGCAGCTGGTGGGAAATGATACACTGAATTAATGTTAACAGGGTTTCTGAGTCCTCTTTAAAGGGAGGCTTGAAGACTAAAGAAATAGATCACAAAGATCATGCATTATGACAAGATGAGATTTATACCAGGAATGCAGGGCTGGTTCAATATTAGGAAACCTATATGCATAATTGACAATATCGATAACAAAAACAAGAAAAATCACATGATTATATCAATAGATGCAGAAAAAGCTTTTGGCAAAATATAATAACCATTCCTATTAAAAACACTGGAAAGCACAGGAATCAATGGAACTTTTCTTAAAATGATATCTATCTAAAACCAAGAGTAAACTTTATCTGTAATGAGGATAGAGACTTGAAACCTTCTCAATAAAATAAGGGATGAAACAAAGATATCCATTATCACCACTATTATTCAATATTGCATTACGTCTTCTAGTTATATCAATAAGACAAGAAAAAGATTGAAGGAATAAAAATAGGCAATAACAAAGCAAAATTATCACTCTTTGAAGGTAAAATAATGGTATACTTAGAGAATTCTAGAGAATCAACTAAAAAATTACTGGGAAAAAAATGGCATACTAATATACTCTCTTCACTGCTGCCCTGACCTATGATCCAGCCACTGCTTACTGTTTCTGCTATGAATTATTCAAGTTACAAATCAGAGATATCAACTATGTGGGAGCCCCACTGTGGCAATGTACCATTGGATTTTTTTAAATTAATAATCTTAACTAATTTAATAATTTTTAACAATGTTAACTTTTGGAACTATGTCCAAAGAGCTATAAAACTGTGCATACCTTTTTACCTAGCAATACCGCTACTAGATTTGGATCCCAATGAGAAGAGGGAAAAGAACCTATTTCTACAAAAGATATTTATAGCAGTTCTTTTTGTTCTGGCAAAGAAATGAGAATTAAGGGGATGTCCATAACTGAATTGGTAATAACTGAAAAAATTGTGGTATATGATTGTGATGGCATACTATTGTGCTGTAAAAAAAGACGAGGAAAGTGGCTTAAGAAAAACCTGGAAAGTGTTATATGAACGGATGCAAAGTGAATTGAGTAGAATGAAGAGAGCATTGTCCAAAGTAAAAGCAATATTGCAAAAATGATCAAATTTGAAAGTCTTAGCTACTCTTATCAAGACAATGATCCAAACAATTTTAAAGGATCCATAATGGAAAATGATATCCACCTCTAGAGAGGAACTGATAAACTCTGAGTGCAGATTAAAACTTGATTTCTTCACTTCCTTTTTTCCTTCTCTTTTCTGTGTTTTCTTTTGCAACATGGCTAATATAGAAGCATATTTTGCATGACTTCATAAGTACAATCAGTATCATATTGCTTGTCTTCTGAATGGATTGGGGAAAAGGGAGAACAAGGGAGAGAATATGGAACTCAATTTTTTTTAATGTCAAGAAATGTTTATGTAATTGGATGGTTTTAATGAAATAAATAAAAATATTTTAAAAATAAAGGGAGATTTTTTTTTTTGCTCTACCCTCCAGCTCTTCAATCAGAAGGGCAGAGACAACTGAGGGTAGTGATGAGGTGTGAATGCCACAGATGAATCATTCTCTGTGATGATGAGGTAGCTTATCCTGTTCCTAGTTTCCTTTCACCAATCTTCTAGGACTTGTTCTAAAGGATTTAAAATTCTGCTAAGTTTCAAGCAATTTTTAGGTCAATCACATTCAGCCATGAAATGAAATAAATGCTTTACAACACACCTGAATACCAGTCTTATCAGATTAAGATCTCTCTAATGCTGAACACTCACTCTCTAAACATTAGAAATCCATATTGCTATAAAGTGAAGGTCAGTGCCTCACTGAACAATCAGAAGGACAAATGATGTCCTCTTAGTAACTTAGAAGTTTCATTAAAAGGATGTGTCCCAACCAAGTACTGAAGGAGAAAAATAGTGCTATGCACGAAGCATATAAACAACCTCTTGTTTTTGTCCAGGCTACTTTCAGTGCTTCAAGTGAAAAAGAAAAGAAAAGGGAGTAGGCGGAGGGGAAGGATTTGCAATAGTATAGATCAACAATGAGCTAGAGAATACTCAGAGAAGAACAAACTCCAAGGGTTCAGGACACAGAATAGCAACTTGTTCTGCTGGAGAATTATTTATCTCTCTTTCCCACAGTGCCCTCCAAACAATAACTCACTAGTACTCAAATACAGAATACACTTATATTGCTCTCCCCAAGAGTTGACACCACACGGGGTACACAGCAGGTACTCCAAGTATAAAGGCTGAGAAGGCAACAAGAGATAAGTTTGGCTATAGGTATTCGACCTGAAAATGCAACTTGAAAATCAGTTCTTGCCTGACTGATCAGAGTGAAAAATTGAGTCATTTACCCAGAGACAGTTGTTGATCCAGACCTCCTTTTCCTTTGTCATGTCAAAAAGAATTTATTAAGTGATTATTATGTTCCAGGCAACTTGCTAAATGCTGGAATAACAAATTCAAGCAAAAAGGAAGATAGCCCTGCTAGCAAGGAGCTTATATTCTAATGGTTGAAGAGAAAACATGAAAGGAACCTGACAGGTGGAATGGGGAGGAGGGTGCCCGCCTAGGAGTCATGTTAGAGAAAGGAGCCTGAAGAGTCAAGAGTGAAACCCAAAGAGGAATGAAAGAGTAGCAGGGATGACCTGGGCATTTTCCTTAAAATGAAGGTTCTGAGAGGAACTGACCAATCAGAAGAAGGGGATACAGGGCTAAAGTGATCTTCCACAGTGAGAAGGTTGCTGGGTCATGGTGGGAAAAGAAATCTGGAAAATCAGAAATGGAGCAAAGAGAGGAATAAAGGAATTCTAATTCAGGCAAAAATTCATTTTCAAACTGAAATTATGCAAATTGCTTCTTGCCTCAGAATTCATACCATTAGGCGTCATTCAGAGGAATACAGGATCATAGACTTAGGACTAGAAGCAATCTTTTAGTCATATAGCATAAACCCCCTCATTTTACAGATGAGAAAACTGAGTCCTGAAGAAATTAAATGACTTGCTTAAAGTAGCGCAGGTAATAAGTAGGAGAGCACAGATTCTAACCTGGATTATAATCTTTGGCAATGTTTTCATGGTTCTTTAAAGTGGGATGATTTGTCCATACAGGAAAACAAAACAGAAAACACTAGACTTGGAGGTGGTCATTATGTCAAAGAAGTCTCAGGAAGTTCTCATTCTGAATCCATGGTCTGGAAGAACAACAGACCTCTTGACCCTTTACATCAGTTCAACAAAAAACCCTCTCAGATGAGCAATAACTACAATTTTCATGCCCTTCTGTACAAGCACTATTCATCTTGTTTTCCTCATATTGTTATCATTTCCTTCACAATGGCACCCATAGATCCAAATCAAAATTCCCTGAAGCATAAGAAACTGCTTTTTCATGATATGATTACCTTTCCCCATCATAGGAAGAGCTTCATATTCATTATCCACTTCCTTTATCATTATGGAGAAGTATTATTCTACCTCTCAACCTTCTAGGTCAAGTGAAAATTTCCGTTGGCCCAAAACAATGCATTGAAATCCCCCTCCCCCCAGAGGTGAATGAAGGTCACCAAAAAAAGGTTCATATTTCAAAAATTGGCAGAGCAGCATCCTGTGGTACAAAATAACACCACTAGCATCAAAGTGGATATCCACCAAATAGAAAATGGTTGAAAAACTTATAGTATATTAATAGATTAAAATATTTTTATACTATAAGAAATGACAAATATGAGGAATTCTAAGAGATATGGGGAAACTTTTATAAATTGACAGAGTGATAAAAAGACCTAAGAGAAAAATATGCTTGATGACTACAATGAAGTGAATGAAAGCAATACACAAGACATCAGATTTAAAATATATAGGATCTTATCAATTCAAAGACCTGATGATGAACACTTTCCCCCTCTTGACAAAAAGGTTGTGCAATACAGGCTTAAGTTTGTCACGTGCTTCAAACACTGGCCATGGTACTATGTTCTATGATGGGATATGATAATTCTTTAAAAATAAAAAATTAAGTAGACATGAAAAAAGACTTCACCTTTGTGTCTTCGATTTTTTTTTCTTTTTTATTTCCTACTTCATTCTCCCTGATAGTCTCCCTGTTCCAGGGGCAGCTAGGTGGTGCAGTGAATAGAGCACCAGCCCTGGAGTCAGGAGGACCTGAGTTCAAATGTGACCTCAGACACTTGACACTAAAACTAGCCATGTGACCTTGGGCAAATCACTTAACCCCAATTGCTCTACCTTCCCTGCTCCAAAAAAAACAAAAAAATTGTGTTCTTTCCTTTTCACATTTTCCAGTACTACCAGAAGCACAAACACAGCATACTCTCTGTAAGTCACTGCAAAAATGTCCTCAGTTTCCAAACTTACTAGAAAACACTGCCTCAGGCCTTTATTTTCTTTTTGGTAGCTCTTTTGGTTAGCCTTTGTGGTTGTGGCAAACTGTTTCCCACTTCCATTTGAGATACTTAAGGCTGAGTCACAAAGAGTCCCTAAGAGTGGGTTAATTTATTTTATTTCTTTTCAATTCAAAGAATTTTACTTTTCCATCTACTGTCAAGCACAAGTATTCAATGCACTTATAAGAGCAAAAGAAAATTATTAAAATAACAGAAAGAAAAATGATCATAAATGATAACACATGTGCCTGTGGATTGTTACTTATTTGCTGTTAAATAAAAGTGTTATCTACAATGAAATCAGTCTGTTTTTGTTATACCTTCTAACCTTCCTTTTTTTTACATATTACTCAGGGCTTTGTTGATATTCTTTGTTGCCTTGTTTTATAAAATTGTAGCCTCACCATATATTTTACTCATGTTTTCTTTTTTCTTATTCTCTACCACTTCATAGTGAACTCATTTTTTTTAATTTTCCAGAATACTTTTTTCTATAATTTCTATAATAATATAATATATTATATATTATAACAGTATGTTGTATATAAATATAATAAATATTACATAATATAATAATATAAAATTACAATCATATAATTTATTCAAGCATGTCTTCATTACTGGTAGCAGAGTTTGTTTCCATTTCTGCTCTTACAAAAGGTACTTTCTAGGCAGAGTAGACACCACCAGAGTTAGTATCAGTAACACCTGAGTTCAAATCTCCTTATACAATGATTAGCTTGTGACCTTCTGCAAGTCACTTGATTTCAGCTTTGGTTTTAGCTCTTATCTCATGAGTTTGTTGGGATGATTAAATGTGATAATCTATGTAAAATACTTTGTACTACTATATGTAAAGTGCTATTATATCATAATATGTTATACTATTATAGTATTTGAAGTACTATTATCACATTTCTTATCACATTATGTCACATTATTCATGTTATATTTCATTATGTTGTACTACATTATATATTCTATAATTATGTATACATATAGAATTCTATTTGCCCACATTGTATTTA
>JAQQSU010009910.1:0-12566 GCA_028627135.1 Pseudochirops cupreus | reverse complement strand
GATAGGAAGAAGGGACATGTAATCAGACCCTCACAGTGTGCTCACTATGGAGAGGTTCTGTGTAATTTCACATGTTCAGCCTGTATTTGATTGCTTGTCCTTCCAGTGGGGGTGGGTGACAAGGGAGGAAGAGAAAGAATCTAGAATCTAAAGTTCTATAATCAAATGTTAAAAATATCTATCTATCGATGTATATGTGTATACATATATATATATGCAATTATTATTATTATTATTATTAACTACATCCAACTGGAACTTGAGATACACAGGCACTGTGGTTGGGACATCCATCCTGCCCTACCAAAAGGTCAGAGGGGTGAGCAGGGAAGACATAGGAGAGAATAGATTGGGGCAGGGGGATTACACTTGGATGGCTGTTTTTTGGGCGGTGGGTAGGGGAAAGATGGGGAGAAAATATGTAACTCAAAATCTCATGGAAATAAATGATGCAAACTAAAATATCTCATGGAAATGAATGATGTAAAATAAAATAAATAAATAAAAAGAAAAAAATCCATAGTGGTCCTAGATAATGGAAACAAAATGTGTCTACATCCTCTGGAACTATGGATTCGGGGGAGAGAGACTATGAAGTTAGAATAGTGTATATGTATTTTTTCTATTTCACTGTTTTTCTTTGTTAATAGGAGAGCTCAATTCTGGTGTGAGGGAAATGTAGATATCAAGAAATAAGAGTGGCATAAAAACAAAGTTATAACAAAATTTCAGTATTTGCATATTTCGATAGTAATTGAATAATTTTAAATGTATTTTTTTCAGAAAAAAGTTTTTCAAAGTAATTTGAAATCCAAAAAGCTAAAGACAAAGCAATTACTTTGTATGAGTCTTTTGTAAGAATGGGAGAGAGTGGGGTATTGAGGTAATAATAGTGAGAACAGGCTTTTTTTTTTTTTGAAGTGGATGAGATTGTCTAAGCAAAGAGAATGGGATTCTCCAAAGCAAAATAGATTCATCACAATCAAGGAGAGAGGTGGAGCAAAAGAGAATTTGAGTAGGTTGCAAGGTTCCAAAAGCAATTCCAGAGCAAGCCAGTGAAGTAAATGTTCTTTTAAATACATCAAAGCATGTAAGCCATCTAGAGAATCACTAGGACTGTTTGATGATCATGTTAAAAAGGGTACACTCAGGTATGAAAAAGAGATAGAAATAATTGGTTCATTTTTTACTTCAAACTTTATCCATCTTTACTAAGATGTCAGAAAGATTTCAGTTCCCAGTTGGTTCTGAAGCAAATGGGTATGTGTGTGTATATATCTATATCATATATCTATAGATACAGATTATCTGTCTATCTATCTATCAATCTATCTGTCTATCTACAACATTAGACTTGGAGTCAGGAAGTCCTATGATATTTACCAGCTGTGTCACTTTCGATACAGTCACTTACCCACTCTCATTTTCAGTTTCTTCATCTGTAAAATGAAGATAATAATAGCACCAACCTCCCAGAATTGTAGTGAGAATAAAATAAGAAAATATTTGTAAAATACCTTGAAAACCTTTAAGGGCTATATAAATTCTAATTGTTGTTACTTTTGTTATTACCCACATAAAACTCAGTTTAGTCATTTAATTTTTTTGTAAATACTTCATAAACTTTGCATGGGATTATAGAGTATAGCACAAAAGATACATGTCCTTCTAGGTTATGGACTTGTCATGAGCATCCTTCACTTGGCCAAGCTCTGACTCAAAACTTTTTGAAACGTTTCCTCCAGATAGCCCAAAAAATCAATACCAACTTCTCATAAGCACAGTGGTCCCAGTGCATCAGAGGAAGTTTTTATTAAAAGAAAAACAAGCTGACAAATAAACACGCATAGGGTCATACCCCATTTAAACTTTAGCAAAATTGAAGGCTTTAAGGGATAGAGACAATGAAATTTAAGTGTGAGTTCCCTTTAGATGAACATGAAATATTCCACACAAAGAAAGGGAATCTGAAGCTTTGATTAACTAAATTGCATATAAAAAGCCACAACAGACAATTTAGTTCCCCAGAGCATAGACTACCTCAATGTTCTGTTTTTGTCATTTATTTTGCATAAGACCAAGTGGGAATCTGGAAAATTTAACTTGGTGGTCACTAGAAGTTAGTGAAAGTCAGTCTTTCCTCTTTCTCAATGTTAACAGTAAATCTTCCACATGAAAAGTGTACTGAAACATCTCAACTTTAAGGGAATAAGTCCAAGACTGGAAGTCTTGAAGACTGTGACTATCCTTCAAGGGGAGAGTCCAAGGATTCTAATGGATTGGTTGTTGTGTCATCAGGATAACTGGAGATGACCCAGGATGCAGTGGGAAACCCTGGCCCTTTTAAGACTAAGATCTTTTCAGGATCTCACTTAGAGTGAGGTAAGGGCCGTTCAGTGAATAGATCTCTTTTTTGTAAATTTAATTTTATTTTTTTTATAAGCAAGGCAATTGGGGTTAAGTGACTTGTCCAAAGTCACACAGCTAGTAATCTAGTAAATGTCAAGTATCTGAGATCAGATTTGAACTCAGATCCTCCTGACTCCAGGGTTAGTGATCTTTTAACTGTATCACCTAGCTGCCCCAATAGGCCTCTTTAAGAAGTTAATCAGTGGGTGGCCCCTTTAACTGAAAAAGAAAAAAAAATCAAACTGGGAGGGAAAGACCTTCAGGGTTCCTGGTCAAAGGAGAAACAATTACTATTTACTATTTACATTCACTGTGCCCAAAGAGGACAGGTTCCAATTGTCCAATCTATGAAGAGGGGACGGGAGATGAGAGGGGAGGGGAGGAGAAGACAGTTTGTTTGTCCTTTGTTCTGGAAGAATACTATGACATCAGGTGAATGATGACATGACTTGCAGTTGACTTGGACTCTACTCCAAGGGAGCAGTCAACCTAGCAAGGATTTAACCTTTCTGGCACCACTCAGCAGTGGATCAAACTGTTCAACAATGATACTATGCTATGTGAGGACAAAGCCTATCCTGGCACCCTCTTTATCACTGGTTCCATACCTATAGTGAGTTTCATGAGGACTCTGTGAAGATAGAAAAGACATTGAGGTCCTACATTTTTTGTGTTTCGAATTGCCTGGGCCACATGTATTCTCTGCATATATGCCTCACTACTCTTGTACTCAAAGTTTATACTAATAGCACTGCTCCCCACACACATATTGTGCATTTGTGGGAAAGTACACCTCAGGATTTTTGTGGTGTAGATGATTTGTTGCTACTGTTCTTGCTATATTCTTTGAAAAAAAATATATTTTCTAAGACCTACTTGATGCTATAGTTGATTCTTACTGGTGGGGGCTCATGAACTACAGTGTTAGGAATAGTGACCTTTTGGTTATTTACGAAACCCCAGATGGTGTTTGACCCTTTGGGACCCAATCTGCCCACGCCATTGCTATCTAGGGGTGTGATCCTAGAGAAAGTAGTTCACACGTATTCTGCACTAAATAATTTATAGCAACCAAATCCCATCCACACCACAATGAGAATTTTTCAATTTCCCCACTGCTTAAATAGGGAAAATACCTATAGCGACTACCTCAAAGTCGTACATACATGACTTAAATGAGATATGTGTAAAATGTGCCTTATAAACATTAAAACATTTTATGTCAGTTGCTTTTGTAAATATTTTACCAAAACTCACATAACTATTTACTTATGCAGCACCCACACTAAATATTCTCCCCATATCAACTCCTAGAATCAGAATTTAGGGGTTACTCTTTACATTTTTGTTCCTGACTTATTTTCCTCTTTTATTTTTCCCATTTCATTTAGTTGCTCACTTGAGGTCAGTATCACTTCGACCAGACCACTCTTCTGGATGTAACTGTTCTGTCAACTTCAGAAATCTCAACTGTGTGCAGCTTTCCTCAAATGTACTTGACTGTCATGTGTGGTACTTGAATAGCATCTCATGTGTGGAAATCACATATAGTTTATTTAAAAAGCCACACAGCTGCCTTATGACAATTACTTAAGTATTGGCAGCTAAACCTCTGAGTACCTCTGTTATAACTGTTGGATATTACAATAAACAATCTGTGCTTTTCATGAAAAGAATTCCAAAGCTCTTTATGTTGAAGAAACACAATATCTAAGAATTTGTCAAGTTATTTGGAACAGTAGTATGGAGGAAAAAATCGATCTTTGTGTCTTTGAGCATAGTGCAATCTAATTATGCTGTGATGGTCATTACAATTTTGTATTTGTCTATCACTTTGAATCTTCTAAAGTGGTTTCAAAATGATTCCTTCTAGGATCCAAGGACATTGAGTTAATTATGAAACACAAGGAATCATATACCTCCAGGAATTGAAATTGTATATGGGAACATAAACAAAATTATCAGGTTGACAGATACAATTCTGAATAGGCATTGGAGTGGTTCCATTGAAATGTGTGGAACTGAAGACCAGTTGCTTTAGTTCAATGAAATATCAAATATCCAACTTCCAGATAAGTATACCAAAAGATAAGTGTTTGACAAAAATAAAACAAGTAAAATTTTATTTCACTCTCTTTCTCTTGGAAAGTAAAAATCAAGGCTATGCATTTACCACTATGAATTTCATAGGAATCACTTGACCTCCATGCAACAGAATCAGTTAATCAGAGTGCTCCATCAATATCAAATGGGCAAGTTCACATCATAATCAGACTTCTCAGCTTGGAGCCTACTGTGAAACAGAGTTGAGAGATTAGGTATGCATAAGACCATGTTAAGGTGAAATAGCATTAGATTCTGAGACAGCCCCCTGAAATCAATACCTATCAATTGAGCTACACACAGGAAGCTAGCAGTATCTGACACAATAAGCAAGTTATAATACAAGTGAGTTCCCTAATGTCACAATAGAAACTTCTTCATGTATTACTCTAAAATAACCATCGTGTCTGAACTTTGGCATAGACCAAGATTTGAGGTGGGTGGATTGGGGAAATGGGAGAAGTTAGAACAGGAAGGGTGTATCCATCCATATTCATATGTATATTCATATCAATATCCATATCTAGACACATGCACACATATACATAAATGTGCATACACATAAATATATGTGTGCATATATGTATGTGTGTGCATTTGTGTGTATATGTATATACAAACATATATTACTTGGCAAATCTTAAAGAGCTATATGAATGAAAATAATTCACCAGCAGATCTCTGACCTCATTAAAGTAGGTGTATGCTCAAATATTTGGGATACCAACTCATCCATGTTTACCCAGTCTGTGTAATTTTACTTTCTTAAGTATGTGCTCCCATTAAATTCTCCATCAGCTATCTACCCAATAGGCAGGGGGCCTCTCTTACATTATCCTGACATTTAGAGAATGTTAATGCATCCCATAGTCTGTCGAGGATATCATTTGCTTTACCTATGCTCTGGATTTTTTTTTCTTGGCCATACATTTTGGTGATAATATCTTTCAAACTATCCCCACTAGCTTGTTTGTTGCTACCTGGTAATACAATGAGTTATTATTATTATTATCATTAATATGAATAAGCCAAAAATATAAGCACCAATCAAGAATCCAAATGAAGACTTATTTAGATTTGTTGTTGTTCTCTTTTGTGTGCGGTTTTTTTTTTTTTCATCTTGGCCTGTTGCTTCCATTAGCAAAGGAGTTGCTTGGTGAGGAAATCCCCTTTACAAATGTAAAAGAGGAATTGTTCTATAACTTATATTCTTACAGAGTTGCTTGAGGAATTGACCTTCCCAGGGACACACAATTATCATGTATCAGAAGTAGAGACAAGAACTGAACCCAAGTCATCATGACTTTAAGGTAACCTCTCTATTCACTATATTGTAGCAACTCTCTTGATAGAAATATATTTGTCTTATCTAGTATCAAATGACACAACCTATATAAAGTACTTTAGAAACCTGAATGCATTATATAAATGTTTATTATTATTAATTATTAATCAGAGAATTGGGGGGGTTAGGGAGATTAATTTAAGTATTATACTTGAAGGCTTCTGAACATAATGAGAAGATTAAAGCTATATAAACTAGTTTGGAAAAAAAATGTGAATAAAACATGAGAGCATACACAGGAATGCTTTGCTAACAGAAACTGTTAGGTAGAGCCAAGATGGCAGGGTAGAAGGAACACATAGAGTGAACTCCTTCACCCTCAGGTTCTTGACCAAAAAATGAAGAAAACAAAAAACAAAAACTATGCTCCAGACATCTAGAAAATTACCAGCCCAAGTCCTCACAGTGAAATGCAAGAAAAGTCACAATGAATTGTTTTTCTAGCTCATTTTGGCAGAGAAGATTGCCAAAGGGATCAGGTCAGTAGCATGCCCTATGGAGCACAGCAGAACAAAGGAGAGTCTATGCACCAGGACAAATTGGGAACAGCACCAGATTGGCAGTTTAGTCACCCATCAATTTCTGGGTTACAGAATGAGGAGAGTACCTCTCTCTAGATGTAGCATTTAGGGGCAACAAGTGGCCACAGGTCTGAGGCAGTATAACCAGAGAGTATCAAGTCCAAAAGCAAGCAGCAACAGTATAGAACAGAGAAGGATCTCAGTTCCAGCTTCTAGCCTAATCTGAAGTCTGCAGAGGAATAAACATGACAGGGATCCTAAACCAAAGGGGAACCTGTAGTTCTGTAACTTAACCAGGAGAGTTTTCCAGTTGGCTGATAGTGAGTACAGCAGAAGTCTACTGTTGCTCAGACCCAAACCCAGGTCTAGAACTGTGCATAACACAGACCAAGGGGTCATCAATCAGTCTTTCTCTTGGATCAAACATGGAAGAGAGGATAGTGGGAATGATTGATACTTGAATGTCATCTCATCTGAAGTGGACAAAGAAGGGAATACATGTATGTGTACACACATACACACACAGATGATTGGGTACAGAAATAAATTTCACTCAGCAAGTGAATACAATGGAAATGGGAAAAGGGATAAATATAGGGGCAGTAGATTAAGCAATGTATTAATTGCAAGCAAGACAGACTCTACCTTGGCAGAGCCAAGAGGAGAGAGAGAAGTCACAAGGTTGTATGAACTCTCCTAAATTTCTTTTGGAAGTAAGTTAAATCAAGCCTCTAAATGGATTCTGGAGTGACTGAATCTATAAAAAAGATGCAGTACAATATTTTCCTAGCTTAAGAAAACTTAAGACTTCAGGAAAGGTCTATCTCACTTGGGGAAAAGGGAGTGCAGCACACTGCAGATGGTGTCCAGACAAGCCTGCTAGATGCTTTGAGGCCAAGCATAAATCAACAAACTAGGCCTGATTCAGCAGACCAGAAATGAGGCCTTCAACCTCACCTCAGATGGCAAATTGCTAGCCACAGGCCACTAGCACAAGAGGCATGACTAGGCTGGGCCACGCCCAGCACAGTGGGCAAACCAGAAGCTTGGGACACTACAACCCCAGGAGGAGAGCTCAACTTTAAAAGTCATGAAATAGGCCCAAAAAATGAACAAAAGGCATAAGAGAGCCCTGACCATAAAAAGTAATTGTGGCTACAGAGAAGATCAAAACACAAACTCAGAAGAAGAAAACATCAAAATACCTCCATGTGAAGCCTCATAGGGGAATATGAATTGAACTAAAACCCAAAAAGTTCTCTTGGAAGACCTTAAAAAGGATCTTAAAAATCAAGTAAGAGAAGTAGAAGAAAAACTCAGAAAAGAAATGAAAGTTATGAAGGAGAATTATGAAAAAAATGAGTCAACAGCTTGGAAAAGGAAGCACAAAAATTTAGTGAAGACAACAACTCTAAAAAAAAAAAAGAATTGACTAAATGAAAAAAAAATCCATTGAAGAAAACAACTTTTTTAAAACTAGAATTGTTCAAATTGAAAAAGAGGTACAAAAGCTCACTAAAGAAAATAATTCCTTAAAAGGTAGAATGGGGCAAGTGAAAGCTAATGAATTTATAAGACATCAAGAATCAGTCAAACAAAATCAAAAGAACGAAAATGTAGGGGAAAAACATAAAATACTGCATAAAAAACTGATGAGTTAAATAGATGCAGGAGAGATATTTTTAAAATTATTGGAATACCTGAAGTAAATGATGAAAAATAAAAAAAAATAATCTGGAAAGCATCTTTCAAGAAATTATGTAGGAAAACTGCCCTGAGGTCATAGAGTGTTACATTATGTTTAAATTGTTACTTTCTGGCTGTTTGTGCTATTTTCTCCTTGACCTAATGGTTCTGGGATTTGGCTACAACATTCTTTGGAATTTTTCTTTTTCAGATCTCTTTTATGAGGTGATTGGTGGATTCTTTCTTGTTTTTTTTTCTTTTTTTTTTTTTGGTGGATTCTTTCAATGATTCTTTTGCCCTCTGGTTATAGGATATAAGGACAGTTTTCCTTGATAATTTCTTGAAAGATGCTGTCCAAGCTCTTTTTACTGATAGTGGCTTTCATGTAGAACAATAATTATTAAATCATCTCTCATGGATTTCTTTTCCATGTCACTTGTTATTCCACTGAGGTATTTTACATTTAATTCTATTTTTTTTTCATTCTTTTGATTTTGTTTCACTGATTCTTGATGTTTCACAGAGTCATTAGCTTCTACTTTCCCAATTCTAATTTTTAACTACTTGTTTTTTTTTTAATTACCTTTTATACATCCTTTTCCATTTGACTTATTCTACTTTTTAAGGAGTTGTTTTATTCACTCAATTTTTGTTCTTCCTTTTCCAAGTTGTTGACTCTTGCAGACCTCTCATTTCTTTTCCCAATTTTTCTCTTACCTCTCTTATTTAACTTTTAAAATCCTTCTTGAGCTCTAACAAGAAAGTTTTTCAGTTTGAGAACAATTCAGAAACCTTTCAGGTTTCTGATGTGGATATATTGACAATATTGTCTTCTTCTGAAATTGTTTTTTGATTTTCCCTGTCCCCATTGAAACTATCTGTGGTCAGTGTTCATTTTTGTCTTTTGCTCACCTTGTTTGCTTTTTTCAAGACTTTTAATATTTAGCTCTGTTTTTGGAGAACAGGGAACATTGTCCCTAGCTTCTTGAACTGGGCTCCAGGGTCCCGGTCTCTGGCTTATTTTTTGCTGGGGCCTGACGTGTTAGCTGCCCAGGGCTCTAAGTGTCTGTCAGCTTACCTGGTGCTGAGCAGGGATCTTAGTGGTAGTGTTTGGCATGTGCTGAATCCAGGTGGGGTTTTTCTGTGTTTCCCTGGGGCTACATTGAAGCACCTGGAGGTCTAGCCCCTGGAAAATGCTGCCTGCCCAAGACTTCACTAAAGGATGTGTAGGTCTGGTTGATAGAGGATAGCTGCCCACCAAGAGCTGTGCAGGAGAAACTGGGAGGCCTGGCTGCTAAAGGGTGCCTGCCCACCTGGGGCTACACCAGTGTGCCTGGTGGTTCTCTGAATCTGCTAGTTCTCCTGTCTATGCTTATATACAGTCTGGTCTTGGTGTTTGCCTGCTCCACCTCCCTGGGGCTCAGGATCTCCTGCTGGTTTGCTGAGGTGGGGCTTGTTGTTGGCTTGCTAGGATGCTTCCTGTCCTAGAATACACTCCTTTTTTTTTTTTTTAACTAGAGTGAGACAGACCTTTCCTGTCAATCCTCCAAGTTCCCAGGGCTAAAACACAACTCCACCCTGTCTTTCCATTGGCTCTGCTGTTCCAGAGCTTTTCCTGGGGAACTATTTTCTGTTTTTTCCTCCCCCTTCCCCTTTTTTCTTCCCTTTCAGATATCAGTATTGGAAAGTGGCAGCAATTTACTGCTTACTCCATGATCTTGGCTCCTGGAAGTATTCAGTGGCAAGATACTTTTAAATGTTTTTATTGATATCTTCTTTTTTTTTTTTACATCATCCCTAGTTTCCTGCACCCTCCACCTCCTAAAGAGCTATGTCATATAATAGCTACTATTTTAAAAAGAAAATAAATCAGGAAAGCTGATTGATACATTGAAAAGAACTGAAAACATGTATAATACATAACACCTGTGGACTTCTGTCCACAAGTGGGTGGATTAAGGTTGCCCTCTCATATCTCTTCATTTAAGTCCTATTTGAGTTTTATAATTTTATTACATGCCCTTTCAATTTACATGTGTGTGTGTGTGTGTGTGTGTATGAGAGAGAGAGAGAGAGAGAGAGAGAGAGAGAGAGAGAGAGAGAGAGAGAGAGAGAGAGAGAGAGAGAGAGAGAGAGAGAGAAAGAGAGAGAGAGAGAGAGAGAGAGAGATTTTATTTTGTGGTCTACAATTTTGTTAAAGCTACTCTTTGGCTCAATTAGTATCTTATGGATTCTCTAGAATTTTTTGAAATATACTATCATAAGCAACAAATAGGGATAGTTCTAGTCTTTCTTTTTATCTCTATGCCATTATTTCTTTCTTTTGTCTTCTTGCTGTTGCTAACATTCTCAGAACTATATCAAATAATAGCTGATGGGGTGAGCATTCTTGTTTCACTCTCATGTTTATTGAAAAAAAGGTTCTAGTATATCCCCATTACACATGATGCTTGCTTTTTCTAAAGATACTCAAAAAAAATTGTTAAAAGGCCCTTCCTGTAATGAACCTTTTAAAAATGTAAAGTTTTTAGCACCATTTAGTGCTCCACTTTGTTAAAAGCAAAATTTATCTTTTAAAATACGTATATGGTTTTAGATATTTTGTTTTTTCATATTAGTAATATTTATTGTTTTCTTAATCAAATTTTATAAAACCACATGCAAAAAAATTGAAAGGGAATATAATATAATCAAATAATTAAATAAAATGGAGTATAATAATATTATAAAGCTCAAGTAATCAAATTATTTTACGAAACAACTGACCTGGAAAATAGGTCCACCAGAGATAATTTAAGAATTATTGGTCTACCTGAAAGCCACGATAAACAATAATATAAGAGTCTGGACAGGATAATTTCAAGAAATTATCAAGAAAAACTGCCCTGACATCCTAGAATCAGAAGGTAAAATAGTTATTGAAAGAATCCACCCATCAACTTCTGAAAGTGACTCCAAAATGAAAACTCCAAGGAATATTGTAGCCAAATTCCAGAATTATCAGGTCAATGAGAAAGTACTGCAAGCAGCCAGAAAGAAACAATCTAAAATATCATGGAACCATAGTCAAGATTATACAGAACCTAGCAGCTTCTATATTAAAGAATTGTACAGTCAGGAATATATTCCAGATGATCAACGGATTTGGATTACAACCAAGAAACAGTGATTCAGCAAAATTGAGTACCGTTTTTCAGGGGAAAAGATGGATATTCAATTATGTAGGGGACTTTCAATCATTCCTCATTAAAAACAAACATACAAACCAAGAACTGAACAGAAAATTCAATCTTCAAATAAAAAGACATCAGAGAAACATAGAAAGGTAAGCAGGAAATAAAAAAAAATGTTATACAATAAGGATGAAGTGTTTTAATACCTATTCAGGAATATGATACCTATAACTCTTGATAATTTTATCTTAATATGACATTTAGAGTGGTTATACATAGAGGGTGTGGGAATAAGTTGAATTTGATGTGATGTAATGATAAAAATAATTAAGGTGTTAAAAAAAAGTATTATACTGTGAGAGGAGCAAAGGGAGGGGGCAGAATAGGATAAATTACACCATAGGAAGAGGCTCAAAGAGAGCAGAGAGAAAGAAAGGAGAGGGACATTGTTTGAACCCTACTCTCATTGGATTTAGTTCAAAGAGGGTATAACATACTATATCACCAATGTGATACCCACAGTGTCTGCTATGAAAATGCAGGTTCATTTCGAAGTTTCAATGACAAGATATAACAGACTCTCTTCTTCAAAGACAAAACCAAGATATTTATTCATATATCAGAAAGCCAAATCCACTATGGTAATAAAGAAGTTGGTACACAGATTAAGATTATAGCCATTCCTCAATTGATAAATGGTCAAAGGATATGAACGGGCAGTTTTCAGAGGAAGAAATGAAGCTATCTATAGTTGCATGGAAAAATGTTCTAAATCACTATTGATTAGAGACATGAAAATTAAAACAACTGTGAGTTACAATCTCACATCCATCAGATTGTTTAATATGATGTAAAAGGAAAATTATACCTGTTAGAGAAGATGTGGGAAAGTTGGAAAATTGATGCATTCTTGGTGAATTTATGAACTGATATAACCATTCCGGAGAATAATTTGGAACTATGTCCAAAGGATTATCAATCTGTTCATACCCTTTAATCTAGCAGTATCACTACTATGTTTGTATCCCAAAGGGATCATAAACAGGCATGAGAACCCATATGTCCAAAAATATCCCACTAGAGTGAATGTTGGAAACTATCTTTACATGTAATCAGAAAAATAAAATACTATTAATTGGGGAAAAAAAATCTTAGTATCTAGATGATAAAGGATGCAATATAATAAGAAAGTGAAAAAAAGGAGGCTTATTAGTAAATCATATAGCATTTAATATAGCAGATTTATGTTTAGAGTGAAGAATAAGAAAGAAAGATTTCAAAAAACTCAATTTACTGCTTACGTTACCATTTTAAAGAGAAGACATTTTT
>JAQQSU010000991.1:0-15998 GCA_028627135.1 Pseudochirops cupreus | reverse complement strand
TCTTTTGTCATTTGAGTTAATCTATTTTTTAGGGTGTTAATTTCTTCATTCAGATTGCTAACTCTCTTTTCATGATTTTCTTGCAACATTGTTATTTCTCTTCCCAATTTTTCTTCCACTTCTCTTATTTGGTTTTCAAAATCTTTCTTCAGCTCATCTCTAGCTTTAAGGCAATCTTCATATTTATTAGAAGCCCCTGGTGGGGGAGCTCTGGCTGCACTGTCCTCCTCCCTTTCTCTGCCATGATCTTTCTTTTCCCCAAAGAAGGAATCTAGGGTTTGGTTGCTGTTCTTACTTTGCTTCTTATGCTTATTCTTATTCATGGTTGGTCAATCCGTGTTTTTTTTTTTTTGATCTCTGTGGGGCTCTGCTTCCAGAAGGGAAAGCTCTGTCCCAAATCACTGGGGCCTCCCAGCTGCCATAGCTCTCAGGAAGGTGCTGGGTCCCTCCCCCACTTCCGGCTCACTGGATAAAGAAGACCCACAATACCCAAGCCCAAGACTGCGATCTGGATCCAGGCCACTCAATGCAAGAGCACTTGACCTTTAAACAATTGCTTGATCCCCCTGCAGTCTGCAGGCGAAGGGCACTGAAGCTGCAATGTGGAGGCAGGTGCAAAACCTCTGCCTTTCACTTCTCAGCCCTGGAAGCGTTTCGGCCAGACCTGCTGCTTTTCTCCCACAACCTCATAAGCTCCACTGACCTAGTTCTGAACACTGCCGCAGCTGCCGCCAATCCAGTCACCTGAAGCTCCAGCAGGGGCTCGGCTCTCCTCGTCTAGCCTCCCCCAGGCTCAGCCAGGGCTTCAGGACAGGTTGGTTTTGGTTCGCAGTGCTGATGTGGTTCCTTGTAGCCAAGCTGACTTTAGTGGAAAGTATATTTGTGTACGTTTTGGAGTTCTAGGATTAGTTTAGAGTCATATTTTATGGGTATTTTGGGGTGGCTATGTGAGAGCTGCGATATGTTGCTGCTCCTACACCACCATCTTGGCTCTGCCCTGGAGATCCAGAATCTAGTTAGTTACCACCAAAAATTATTTTATAGAGCTAGAAAAAGTAATATCAAAATTCATCTGGAAGAACAAAAGGTCCAGAATATCAAGGGGATTAATGAAAAGAAATATGAGGGGATGTGGCCTACAGATTTTAAATTGTATGATAAAGCAGCAAACAGCAAAACTACTTGATACTGGCTAAGCAATAGAGGGGTAGATCAGTGGAATACGTTAGCTACACAAGACACAGTTGTCAATGATTATAAAAGTTTGATAAACCCAACGACTCCAGTTTCTGGGATAAGAACTCACTGTTTGACAAAAATTCGTGGAAAACCTGGAAAATGGCATGGCAGAAAATGGGCATAGACCAACATCTGACACTGTATAACAAAATAAAGTACAAATGGGTACACAATTTAGGTATAAAGGCTGGTAATATAACAAATTAGAGGAGCAAGGAATAATTTGTCTGTCAGATTTATGGAAAATGGAGGAATCTATGACCAAACAAGAGATAGAGAACATTATGAAATGCAAAATGGATAATTAAATTGAAAAGTTTTTTCACAAACAAAACCAATGGAACCAAGACTAGGAGAGAAGCAGAAAACTGGGAAATTATTTTTACAACTAGTATCTCTGATAAAAGTCTTATTTCTAAAATACATAGAGAACTGAGTCAAATTTACAGGAATACAATTGATAAATAGTCAAAAGATATGAACAGGCAGTTTCCAGAGGAAGAAATTGAAATTATCTGCAGTCATATGAAAGAATGCTCTAAATCACTATTGATTAAAGACATCCAAATCAAAACAACTCTGAGGTATCACATCACACCTATAAGGTTGGTTAAAATGACAAAACATGAAAATGATAAACGTTGGAAAGGATATGGGAAAGGTGGAACACTGATTCTTTGTTGGTAGAGCTCTGAGCTGATCCAACCATTCTGCAGAGCAATTTGGAACTATGCTCAAAGGGCTATAAAAATGCACCTAACCTTTGACCCAAAAATACTACTTGAAGGGCTATCCCCCAAAGAGATCATAAAAATGGGGAAAAGACCCACATCTACAAAAATATTGCTAGAAGTCCTTTTTGTGGTGACCAAGAATTGGAAATTGTGGGGATGTTCAGAAATTGGGGCATGGGTGAACAAGTTGTGGTATATGAATATAATGGAATACTATTGTTCTATAAGAAATGCTGAATAGCAGACTTCAGAAAATTGTGGAAAAACTTTTATGAACTGATGCTGAGTGAAGTGAGCAGAACTAGGAGTACATTGTTCACAGAAACAGCTATATTGTGTGATGACTGATTTTGATAGACTTAGCCCTTCTAATTAATGCAAGGACCAAAAATAATTCCAATGGACTTATACTGGTAAATCTCATCCACATCCAGAGAAAGAACTATGGAGTCTGAATGCAGAGCAAAGCAGACTTTTTTTTTTGCTTTTGTTTTGTTCTATTTTTCCTTTCTCATAGTCTCTGCCATTTGTTATAATTCTTCTATGCAACATGACTAATGTGAAAATGTGTTTAATAGGAATGTTTGTGTAGAGCCATATAAGATTGCATACTGTCTTGAGGAGAGAGGAAGGAGGGAGGAGGAGAAATTTTAAAACTTATGGAAGTGAATGTTGAAAACTAAAAATTAATAAATTAATAAATTTTTAAAAACTATTGCTACTTACATAAATACAAAGCTCTCCATTTACTTTTAAAGCCTTCCTACTTGCCCCCAACCTTCCTTTACAATGTCATTGGAAAATATTTCCTATCTCATTCAAAGATCACTACAAATTAGCCTTGCTTTATCATCTATTCCCATGATTGCTGCCCAAGAACCTTTATCAAGTGAGCAGGAAGTATATAAATATTTTTTCATATATAATGATTCATAGCCCCTATGCTGACCCCTATGCTCCCCAACTTCTCACCTCATGTTAGGGATCTTCATCATAATTACTGATAATCACTCAAACACCCTAATTTTCCAATTCCCCAATTGATTCAGTATTCATTTACTTTTCCATTCTATCTCAACCACAGAAAGAAGTGGTTAAACCTCTGATTTTTGTCATCACCCACGAGTGTTTTCACTCCAGTGTTCATGAACCTGGAAACGACTTTATCTGTTCAGTTTTTTTTCATCATTCCATCTCTCCCTATATCTTATGACTCTCAACCCTGTTCTTCATTATCACTATGATCTCCAATCCTTCCATGCTCAATTTTCTTTCTCAGGCTGTCATCTCTGAATTGATTAGCTCTCTTTCTCTCTCTATCTCAATCCCTTTGGTGAATCATTTCAACTTTGCATTATCATCTCCACTCTGGTCTAGTAAATTCATAACAAAGCATGACAAAGGCCAAACTTGGATCATTACTTGCCTTGGTTGATATTTACACACAGATGAATAAAACTGGAGAAAATTAGAAAACTGTGCTGTATGGGTTCAGCACAAATTTATGTTACATAATCTTGACTGGGTTATACTTCAGTAAGACAATCTATTTCTACCTCTCTGACTGAATCACTACCCTACTCACTATGCAGCTAGTTCATCCCTCCTATAGCCTCCCATATTACACTCTCCCCCTGCCACACCTCCTTAACTGAATACTTTGTTTCATACTAAAGCAAAAAAAAAAATAAAACGCTATTCTTTGAGAGTGCTTTCTTCTCCTCTCCTCCTCATCTCATATCAACTCCTGCTTCACATCTCCTTCAACAGTCCATCACATGAAAAGATGCCTCTCATCTTTATCAAGGAAAACCCTTCTATATGTACCATTTAACCCATCCCATCTCATCTTCCCAAGCAGATTGCCCTTTCTATCTTGCCCAGTCTCTCATTAATATTTAATTTATCCCCATCTACTGGATACTTTTCTGCTATCTGTACCTGCAAACATGTCCAAGCCTCTCCCCCATTCTTTAAAAAAAAAAAACCTCTCCCCCCCAACAACAACAACACCTAATTTCTACAATCTATTATGCTATATCTCTCTTTCCTTTTATAGCTAAACTCCATGAGAAGGCTATCTACACTTAGTGCCTTCTCTTTCTCTCTTCAAATTCTCTACTAAACTCTCTGACATCTGGCTTCTGACCTCATCAATTCAATGGAAACTGTTCTCTCCAAAGGTACCAATGGTATTTCAACCGTCAAATTTAAAGCCTTTTCTCAGACTTCAGTCTTTTTAAGCTCTCTGCAGTCTCTGACCCTATCAATCACCTTGTTCTATTGGATAATCCCCTCTATGTTTTTGTTACACTGCTTTATTCTGGTTCTCTACCTACCTGTACGACAACTATTTTGCTAGATCTTCCTTCAAGTCACATCTACTAACTTCAAGGGAATGTCTATTCTTCTCCCTTAATCCCAGGGGAATTTAATATTTTTTTGTGTATTTATATATAAGTCTTGAATTCTAGTGGAACATATGGACTCTTTGTTAGAATGATGTTTGCAAATGCATAAAACAAAATGAATATGATTATGAAGAAAAATAATTACATTGAGATGCTATCAAAATATTATAAAAAAATAATCTATATTATTTCATTTGCTGATTTCAGTTCTCACAGTTTCAATAATACATATGCAGATAATTCTCCAACCTAATCCAGTCTTAACATCTGTCCTGACTTCTAGTCTTACATCACTGTTTATTAGACATCTTAAAGTGGATGTCCCATAGATATCTCAAACTTAACACATCCAAAACAAAGCTTATTAGATTTTCTTGCTTCCCAAGTTACCTATCTTCCCAATTTCCCAGTTCCTATTGCGAATGCCACCAGGCTTCCAGACAACCTCAGAAATTGAATGTGATCCTCAACTCTTCATTCATATGAACTCCACATATCTAATCTGTTGTCATTTTTTCCTTTTCATTTTGAATTTCACACTCGAAAGTAGTGTAGGCTCTTATCACTTCTTGCCTAGACTATTACAATAATCTGTTAGTCTTTCTACCTTAAGTCTCTTCTTACAACAGTCCACCCACCACTCAGATGCCAAAGTGAACTTCCTAAAACTCAAATATGACCATGCCATCCCCTTACTTAATAACTTCCAAACTACCTTTTAAAAATTTAGCTCCTTATTACCTATACAATATTATTAAACTCCCCCCTCCCTTTTACATACTGTGATTCAGAGATGCTGACCTCTCTGATGGCCCTCACAGAGACATTCTATTTTCCTCAGTCAATGCTTTTCACTGTTCTTCACTCCAGAATCCTGTCCTTCCTTACCTTTGCTTGTCAGGTCCCTTGATGTCATGCAAGAAAGTTCAAATACTATTTTCTACAGAAGGCCTTTCCTGATTTTCTCTGCTGTTAACTCTTTTCCATGTTTACCTTCTATCTGAACTATATGCATTTGTGTTTATTTATTTAAAAGTTGGCTCTACCACTAGAATATAAAATCCTTAGGGCAATAAATTTCTTTAAAATTTATTTGTATACCAGATATTTAGTATAACATCTGGAACATAGTAAGTACTAAATAGTGGTTGTTGATTGATGGCTGCATGAATGGGAAAGATATTTTCAATGTATAACATACAGGAAACTAACAAATGAATAGACACTGCAGAGGGGTAAGGAAAATTGAAGTGTCAAATGTGATTATAAAGTCATAACTATGGGTGAAACAATGTGGGAAAAATTGAGAAGGTAGTTGGCATGGTACGTAGCATGATGGACTTGGAATCAAGAAGACCTGAATTCAAATCATACTTTAGAGACTTATTGGCTATGTGAGCATAGGCATCTTGTTTAATATCTCTAAGCCTTAGTATCCCCATATGTCAAATGGGAGTAATCATATAACCTACCTCAACAGATCATTGAACAAATAAGGTAATGTATCTGCAAGCATATTGGAAATTTTAAGTCCCCTCCACATATTACTTTTTATCATCAGGTTAGCAAAAAATGATGTTTTATGCATTATAATAGGTGTTTTATGTATGGGTGTTGCACTGAATTGGTGGACCAGACAAAATTTTACTCTGCCGACTCATAAGGAATAAAACTATATTTAGCTTTTAAAATTTGCTTGACCTTCCTAGCAGAAAGGATGAAGGTGGCAATCAGTGTGTTCCATCACCCAATTCCACTTCCTCCAGTTATGGAAATTCCTTGAAGATAATACTATTAATTACTACTGTTGGGGATTTTTTGTGTTTGAAAAAAAAAAGATGTTTATCTTTGCGTCCTGAAGCTTAGTTATCAGTGAGAGTATAATTTTACAAATCAAAAAATGAAGAAATAATTATTAAAATACTTTGCTAAGTTTTATTTGTTATGCCTCACAAAAACACTGATATGTTTAAGAATATAAAACCAGAAATTAAAAAAAAAACCTAAAAGTTAAGGATAATAATAGAAAGGGAACAAATGACCATGTGTTTGATATGACCTAACAAATGATGTGACCTAGCCCTTTAGAATTCAAGCTTCCAGACCATAGATATTCAGACAAACTGAAACCTAGGAAAGACCTTAGCTTAAAAAAGCCAAGGTCTCCCACTGCCTCTGGGACATCTCCAGTCATCCTGATCTATATCTTGCCACTGGACACAGATGGCTCTGGGGAAAAGAGTGAGGCTGGGGACTTTGCATAACCCTGCCTCACATAAATGCAATTCACTTGGGAATCATGACATCACCTTCCAGATGTCATAGTCCTCTTCAAGAACAAAGGAAAAACAACAACAACAAAATCAGAGAATGAAGAATTTGGGAGGGACCTCAGTGTCCATCTAGTCCACTCAATACACAAAAGAATTTCCCATTATAATATATTAGATGAGTGAGCATGTGTAGATTTAGGATTAGAACAGACCTCAAAAGACAACAAGTTCAAATCTCATTTTATAGATGGGGAAACTGAGGTTCAGAAAGTTAAAGGCTTTTTCTAAGCTCACACATTTGTAATTAGCAGAGCTGCAGTTTTGAGCCCCAGTTTCCTCTTACTCCAAATCCAATCCATCTTTTATTATACCAAATACTTCTTTAGTTACCAAGAACAGGCCTCTCTGCCTCCTATAAATATCATTGCTCAAATTACTTCCTGACAAACTGTTTAGGTTGTTAAGGTATAGCATGGCATAGCAAAGTTTTCTGACAGATCCTCACCGGCCATCTCCAAGTACTGAAGATGTAAATGTAACCCTCTGACCAATCTCTGCATGGGCTGGTACATTTCTTCCCTCCCCCCTATGCCCTGCTTTGTATCACTGCCAATGTGAGGCAACTTTTGTCTGTTGGAAGAATGAATAGGCATGGGGACGCCACTCTCACTGCAAATGTCACCTTGTCCTTTCCATTTCCCAGCCAAGTGCCCCTGCCAAGAGTAGGCCTCACTCCTGCTGTTGCTGCTGCCACTTTTCTGGCCCTCACTTCTGGACTGGCAATTCAAGTTTTACCATTTTCTTTCTGTTAGCACTTTTTTGAAATGCAAATATGTCCCAATTATAAACTTCTCTGAATAGAAATACCAGTGCCCCTCCCTAACATGTGCAGTCCCAGGCTGTCAGCTTTCCCCAACTTTCTCAGTTAGTGCTAAATAAAAAGAGAGAACTTAGCTAAGTATGTCCATGGTTCCTGACATATTGATACCAAGATACAGCTGAAACTGCAGAGATAAAATTGGTTACTCAGCTAATGCTATTTGTTTAGTTGAAGGAAAAAGTAGATTTCCAGCTAAAAGTGTCTCTCACCTGCTCCACTTCTCCCAAATAAATAACTTTTAAAAAATATTTATGTTATTGTGTGTATATAGGCATAGGTGTGTATGGATATGTGTGTGTTATCTCCCCAAATTAGACTAAAATCTCCCTGAGAGGTAGGACTGTTCTTTTTTTTTTCCCCCACATTCTAAGAGACATGGTCTGTGGTCATAGCATCATAGATTTAGAGCTAGAAATAAATTTCAAGGCCATTAGATTCAATCTCCTTCATTGCATATTCAAGAGAATTGAGGCACAGTGAATTTAGGTGGCTTACCCAGATCAAGCAAGTGACAGAGGCAAGATTTGAACTGAGATCTTTCTGACTCCAATCCAACATTCTATCCACTATTCCTTGCTGTTTCCATCATCTAACATTTTTTTAAATTGACTGACTGGTCATAGATTATAAATGTGGAAAGGACTTTATAAACCACCTGATCTAAAGGTCATTATCCGTTTCTGGGTTATGGACTCTTTTGTCTGGTGAAGCCCATGGATTCCTTCTCAGAATATTGTGAAAGCATGTAATAAAACAGAAAGGAAAAGAAGAGAAACCAACTATATTGAATTACATTTATTAAAATGTATTTTTCAACAAATTGTCATAGCTCAGGTTAAGATCTCTAATCTAGTTAAACCCTGTCATTTTACAAAGGGAGAAACTGAGGGCCAGAGAGATTAAATGACCTGCTCAGTGTGACACAGGTAGGAAATGACAGAGAATTAAAATCTAAGTCCCTTGATGCCAAATCCATTTTTCTTTTTACTACATTGAGTTACTTTAAAACTAACCAGCATTGAATGATAACCTATCATAGAATACCACAGGAAGTCACAGATGGTTAGAGCTAGAAAACATCTTCAAGGTCTAACCTCCTTTCCTTACAAAGCAGAACACTGAAGCACAAAAAGAATTAGAGTTAGCAAGTGTTTGAGCTGGGATTTGAACTCAGATCTTCCTGATGTCAAGCCCAGAGATCTTTCCATTACACTATCCTGCCACTTTAGCTAGTAAAAACTGTTAATTTTACACATGGGGAAACTGAGGCCTAGAGAGTTTAAGTAGTTTTCCCCAGGTCACCCAGGGAGTAACAAAATCATGAATCATGCCAAGGTCCTCTGATTTTCCCTTCCGTGGCATCACACTGTCTCTCTCCGTTGGCATGAACCTATTGTTCATTATTAGGTGGTCCTCAAAAAGAAAATGAATAGGAGGTATTTGACATATGGAAACAACTGATAACCTAAGCCTCACTCTGAATGGACCACATTAGCAGGCATCCTATAAAAGCTGTTTGTTTTTTAAGGCAAAAAAAAAATTAAGAGGAAATTGCCTTGACCAACCTTGTGGTAAATGTTTTAAGCTACCTTGCTCTTATCATTTCCTTTAGAAATGTGTTTCATGGTTGGAAATTGCTTCCATGGTTGAATGCTGTGAAACTGAATTTCAGTGGGGGATGGAAGGGACTACTTCCCCCTCCACTTAGAACCAGATCCTATTTTCTCTGGTTCTGTCCCTTTGGGCCCTCTAATAATTTCTCCTTTTTTATTTTTTATTTTTTGAGTGTTCCATATCCTTTACTTAAAGGACGATAAAGCAATATCTGCTTCAATAAATGATCATTTAGTTGAATCTCTTGCTTGTTCTTGTATCATAAATCAATATCTCTACCCTTAAACATTTGTGTATTGTTCTGCTCTGAATTGCTCCAGCTTTCTCTCCATCTTTCTGGTGCTGAGAGGTTTAGAGCCCAAGGCTGTATGCTAAACAGTGTATGCTCTTTATCTAGGGCCAAATTCTTATCTTGCTCCAAATCCCTAGGGACTACAGACTTCAAAAGAATTTCTTATGCTCAGAAGCAGCTCCATGGGGGTGTAGAGCAAGGCAGAAAATTGGTCTAAAGGGACTAGTTCTTTCTTCCTATTCAGTATGATGTTTCTGCATACATAAGTGGTCTAGTCAAAATACATTTTTTCCCCCTAGCGGAGGAGGCTCACGTTTAATTTGCCTCCCAATATCACCCTTAGGTAATAACAGAAATGACACATCAAAATCCAAAGTCATCAAATCATATAAATGGTCAGGTTAGTCACCACCTTTGTTGTGTTAGAAGTACAAGGAAGCAGTGAGTCAGGTACATAATCGAATCCAACTGAACAGACTGCCAAATTTTCCAATTGGCTTCAAAATAACATCTGAAATAACCAGCTTGCCTGTTGAGTTGATGCATTTATATAGATTGAGAATGATATTTAAAAGTTTTGGCTACAGCAAAAGAAAGAGGCAGAGAGAAAAGAGACAGCTTAGTGGAAAGAAGAAAGCTTGATATGGAGTCAGAGAGCTTCCTTAGAATACTGGCTCTGCCACTTACAAGCTGTATGATCATGTCCAACTCATTTCCTCTCTCTTGCCTCAGTTCCCCAGCTGAAAAATGAAAGGATTGGACTGAGTGACCCCTGGCAGCTAGGTGGCACAGTACCAGGTCTAGAGTCAGGAAAATTTATCTTCCTGAGTTCAAATCTGGCCTCAAATACTAACTAGCTTTGTGACCCTGGGTGTTGGCTAACCCTTTTTGACTCAGTTTACTCATTTCTGTAAAATGAGCTGGAAAAGGAAATGGCAAACCACTCTGATATTTTTGCCAAGAAAACCCCAAATGGGATCAGAAAGAGTCAAATGCAACTGAAATGACAGAACAACACAATAAAAAAAGTCCTTTCATCTCTAAATATGTTATTTTATGTGAGAATATGTTGTATATATACATACACTTGTGTCTATATATACACAAAGGTATATGTACCCATATAGTTACTTTACATGCATAGATGTGTATCTATATGTGTGTATGTATACACACATGCCTATGTATATTCAGTTTTGTGACTATATCCACAAGTCGACTTTTAAGATTATTCTATAGTGCTTTAATTCTAAATTATTTTCATGGAAATATGTGCATGTAGAATATTAAAATTACAGATGCATATCTATCTCTATATATTTACCACAGGATTTTATGCTAGTTACTAAAATGCAGATTAGTTTTTATCTTTACCTTGATAAGATATCATCTTCCTCAGTACAATCGTATTTGCCTGTTTATATTTTCTGACTCATGCTTTTTAATGCTTAGAACATCCCCCCCCCATATTTATGAAATCCACAAAGCATTTTTATTCAAATTTTTAATTGACTCTCATCATTGTGAGGAAGGGTAATATTAGACACACAGAAAAGTTCTCTTGGGAATTATAGTAACATCTAACTTGTGCTTTCTGTTATCAGCTACCTCATAAGGACGTGTGCAGAAAGCAGACCCAAGGATTTTCCGCAGTATACTACGCGAGCATAACTTGCAGTTCCACTCACAGGCACCAGGGGCAGCAGAAGACAGCTCCTAATCGAATTGGGTCCTCCTCTTTCTTCCCTCTATTTCTAATAACATTTCTACCTCACCTCTATAATTGCAAGTCAAGCACAGGAAAAAGAAATAGAATTCACTCTCCTGAAACATACAAGTGCCTAGTGACAATATTCTAGATTCTTCATTCTTATATAAAAATTTTCTAGCTCTTCCTGGGGTAAATAAGAGAGCAGTCAGTTCAAATGGGTTCCCAGAAAGTTCTTTCTTTAAAAAAAAAATATGGGAGCCAGAGGTTCCTAAAATAATTGTTATTCTGGGACAACAGAAATACTGGGTGAAAAGCATTGGAGCACTGAGATGATATTTACTAAGGGAATGTGTATATACACACATATACATATATGCATGCATGTGCATGCACAAAACATACATGCATGCACAAGCATATGCATGTATGTGCACGTGTGTGCATGCATTTATATGTGTGTGTATAGATGTATGTGTATACATGTATATTTGTATGTATATATATGCATATGCATATACATGTATATAAAAGTATGCACCCACGTTTGGCTTGTTTGTCACCTATCAACAATTTGATCTAGCTGCAAATCTGGGTCAGTGCTCCCATGTCTTTGATATCTGTTTCCCAAAATTGTGGCTATAGAGGCATGAGATAAAATATCACAGCCATAAGTAGAGTATACACTCTGTTTCTCTTTTTGTATGAAAGTGAGGCAAACAGGGTTAAGTAACTGGTAAGTGTCTGAGTCCAGATTTGAACTTAGAAGGATGAATCTTCCTAACTCCAAGTCTGGCACTATATCCCCTCTGCCACCTCTACTGACTTCAGGGAATCATTAATAGGAAAATCTCAATATGGCAGATAACTCTCAGGACAAAAGTATCTTCTGTCAACCAGACTGGAACTGGCCTCTAACCTGGAAATGACTGGAACCAAACAGAAAGCTAGAAGCGGGAGATGCAGACCACAAAGAGAAGTTTAATTAATTTCAGAGTGAGGGAAATGATACTTGCTAATGGAAGTTCTCTCTCCTGAGGAGAGCTTAACATGCTAGGGCAAGGCAGTGCTTTATATACATTAAAAAAAAACAAAACCCTCAAGTGGGCTGGACCATTACACAATCATTTTTGGGTCTTGAGTTGTTATTCCCATGGCAGGTTCCTGTGTGGCACTCCTGGGTCCTGTGGGAAGAATTTCCAAGTTGACTGTTACATAGTAGGGTACAGAACCAGGGGAAACAGGAGCTTAGTACCTGGTTTAGCTCATGTGACAGACACAGGGAACAGGGATTGTGAGCATGTCAATGGATACAATAGATGTCTTAAGGCTGTACTACATCAGCTTTCAAGTCCCTGGGAAATGGAGGGGGGAGGGGCATAATTCCCTTAGTGAACACCTGGTGATGGTCAAAGCAATACACTGTGCCAGAGGCTGAGATAATTCAGAGCACAAAGGATCACTGCTATACCACACTCAGGGCACAGCCTGCTAGATGGGCCTGAACTCTGGAAAACAGAGTGTATCCAAATTATTTGAAGATTTCTTTTATCTGTCAGTTGCAGATGACACTTAATTCTAAGCCTGGTCATGTATGATTTCAGTCAAATTGTGTAAAACCAAATGTTTTGGTGGTTTGGATAAGCACTGATTTCTTAAGACCATTATTTACAATAAAGGAGGTAATAGCTCTTGACATGAAAGGAGGTTAAAAAGGGATGTTTCTTGATCAAGATGATGAGATTAATGAGTAATGAAATTTGGGATGTTGATTGCTTCTCCTAGTAAAGGGCTTGACCATGCTCATTTGATCCATTCTTGAATAAATGTGGATTGACTAAGTTTAGATTGATTAGCTCAGATTAAATGAAAGGTAACCCTTTTACATAATCAATAAAAAGGAGACTTTACAGATCTGAATAATTGGAAAAAATGTCAGTTGCTCATGGGTAGGCTGAGCTAATAAAATAAAAATGATAATTCCACCTAAATTAATTTACTTATTCAGTGCCATACCTATCAATCTACAAAAAAATTATGTTGTAGAGCTAGAAAAAGTAAAAACAAAATTCATCTGGGAGAACAAAATGTCCAGAATATGAAGGGAATACAGATCTAAAACTGTATTATAAAGCAGCAATCATCAAAGCTACTTGGTACTGTTTTGGTATAGAAATAAGAGTAGTAGATCAGTGGAATAGGTTAGGTACACAAGACACAATAGTCAATGACTATAGCAATCTACTGTTTGATAAACACAAAGACTCCAGCTTCTGGGATCAGAACTCAGTATTTGACAAAAACTGAGGGGAAAACTAGAAAACAGTATGGCAGAAACTAGGCATAGACCAACATCTTACACCACATACCAAGGTAAGGTTAAAACGGGTATATGATTTAGACATAAACAGTGAAATTATAAGCAAATTAGGACAGCAAGGAATAGTTTACCTGACAGATCTATGGAAAATTGAAGATTTTATGACCAATAAGCGATACAGAGCATTAGGGAATGCAAAATGGATGGTTTAGATTACATTAAATTAAAAAAAAAGTTTTTACAGAAAGCCAATGCAACCAAGATTAGTAGGGAAGTAGAAAGCTGGGGGAAAATATTGTAGCCAATGTCTGATAAAGGCAACATTTTGAAAATATATAGAGACCTGTGTCAAATCTATAAGAATACAAGTCATTCTCCAATTGATAAGTGGTCAAAGGATATAAACAGGCAATTTTCAGATGAAGAAATTAAAGCTATATATAGTCATAAAAATGCTCTAAATCAATATTACTTAAATGTAAATGAAAACGATTCTGAGGTACCACATCACACCTATCAGATTGACTAACATGACAAAATTGGAAAATGATAAATATTGGAGATGCGGGAAAATTGAAACACGAATGCATTGTTAGTAAAGTTGTGAACTAATCGAGCCACTCTGAAAAACAGTTTGGAACTATGCCCAAAAGGCTATAGAACTTTGATCTAGCAACACCACTACTAAGTCTATATCCCAAAGAGATTATAAAAAATGGAAAAGGACCCATATGTACAAAAATATTCATAGCAACTCTTTTTGTGGTAGTCAAGAATTGGAAATTGAGGGGATGCCCATCAGTTGGGGAATGGTTGAACAAATTGTGGTATATGAAAGTTTTAGAATACTGTTGTTCCATAGAAAACAGCAAGCAGGCAGACTTCAAAAAATCTAGGAAGACTTATATAAACTGATGCTGAATGGAGCAAGCAGAACCAGTAGAACACCATGTACAGTAACAGCAACATTGTGAGATGATCAACTTTGTTAGACTTAGCTCTTCTGAGCAATGCAATGATCTAAGAACATTCCAAAAGATTCACAATGGAAAATGTTATCCACATTCAGAGGAAGAACTGTGGAGTCTGAACGCAGGTTGGAGCATACTATTTTCTATTTTTTGTTGTTTTTTTCTGTTGTTTTTTTCCCTTTTTTTCTGATTTTTCTTTCACAAAATGACTAATGTGGAAATATGTTTATCACACATTTATAGCCTATATCATGTTGCATGCCATCTTGCGGAGGGGGAATGGAGGTAGGTGAGAAATTTAGAACACAAAATAATATAAAAGCAAATGTTGAAAACTAAAAATAAATACATTTAAAAAATCAAAAGGAGACTTTACAAAAGACTAGAGCCTTTCTTGCTTCTTTTTAACATTTTCACTCTTTTCAGAGAGATCGAAAGAGTAGCAGAACTAAGAGTAGACCTTGGTTTACTAAAGGCTGCCTTTGAGATAAGCATTAGAGTTGAATATGATTTCATTCATGTGACTGGAGAGAATTTCTGGACCCAAATCCTTAAACTGAAGACTCTTAATAGAATAAAATTGAGTTGTCAAGGAGTTCAAAGGTCTTGAGAAAGTAATCTCTTCTACAACCCTCTTGATTTGAAGTAGAAAAGGACTAAAACCAGTATAGGGAGAATTAAAATATCATGATTTTGCTCTCCATTTTCGATGGAACTTATTCTAACAGCATACTTCCAGTGAGAAGGGGTTGGCCTCTCTAGCAAAACCAAGTTTATATGCCATCTAGGTACAGTCCAAATCATCAAGCTAGTACTGTAGAACAGATGACTATATGGGTCTTTGGAATTAAAATAGAACTCACCAGAATGTCCAAAGCACTTCCCCTCTAGCAAATTTGTTTCTCTACCCCATTGTAATGGCAACCAAAGTGGTGCTTTACTGCTTGTTTCAGCTATTCAAGTGCCTTTGAGCCTTGTTTTTGATTGTGTCAAGTCTTTGTCGGAAACAGTATACGTGAGATCTAAGGGAGTTTGAAGATCTTCTTCCCTGCTCTTAATAGGCCTAACATTATCACATGGAGCAGATGGTGGGAGGATCTTGCCATAAGAGTGGAACAGGAAGGGCAGAACAGGAAGGGTGGAAGAGGAAGGAGCAGAGCAGATAAAAGCTTGAGCAGGATCTGGGACCAAGCAGAACTAAGAGGGAGAATGTTTGTGATTTCAGCACTCTGTCCTTCTCTTCTGTCTGTGTTGATGTTACTTTGTCAAAACAAATCATTCTATCTGTTGAAAAATGACTTTACTGCTGATACAGAGACCCTGAAAGAGCTCTTCAGCCCTTTTTTTTTTAATTTTAATTTTAATATTTTAAAATTTTTTTGAGTTACATATTTTCTCCCCAGCTTTCCCCCACCCACCACCCCAAAACAGCCATCCCAGTGTGTCCCCCTCCTCCAGTCTATTCTCTCCTATGTCACTTTTTGGTAGGACAGGATGGATCTCCCAACTGCAGTGCCTGTGTATCTCAAGTTCCAGTTGGATGTAGTCAATAATAA
>JAQQSU010009909.1:0-12566 GCA_028627135.1 Pseudochirops cupreus | reverse complement strand
AATGTGAAATATCTCATTGGAAAAACCACTGACCTGGAAAATAGATCCAGGAGAGATAATATAAAAATTACTGGACCACCTGAAAGCCATGATCAAAAAAATAGCCTAGAAATCATCCTTCAAGAAATTCTCAAGGAAAATTGCCCTGATATTCTAGAACCAGAGAACAAAATAGAAATTGAAAGAATTCACTGATTGCCTCTTGAAAAAAGATACCAAAAAGAAAACTCCTAGGAATATTATAGCCAAATTCCAGAGTTCCCAAGTTGAAAAGAAAATATTACAAGCAGTCAGGAAGAAACAATTTGAGTATTGTGGAAACACAATCAGAAGAACACAAGATCTACCAGATTCTACACTAAGGAATAAAAGGGCTTGGAATATGATATTCCCAAGGTCAAAGGAGCTAGGATTAAAACTAAGAATCCCCTACCCAGCAAAACTGAGTACAATGCTTCGGGGGGAAATCTGATCATTCAGTGAAATAGACGACTTTGAAACATTCTTGATTAAAAAACCAGAGCTGAACAGAAAATTTGACTTTCAAATACAAGAAGCAAGAGAAGCATGAGGAGGTAAACAGGAAAAAGAAATCATAAGGAATTTATTAAAGTAGAACTGTTTACATTCCTACATAAAAAACAATAATTGTAACTCATGAGACTCCTTAGTATGAGGCTAGTTGAAGGGAATACACACACAAACACACACACACACACACACACACACACACACATATATATGTATGTATGTATGTATGTATAGGAGGGTATATGTGTGTATAAATACATATGTGAGTGCATGTATATGTATGTACATGTATACATACACAGGACAAGTTGAATATGAAGGGATTTAGGGACGATATCTAAAAAATAAAATTAAGAGGTGAGAGAGTAATATATTGGGAGAAGGAGAAAGTAAGGCATAGAATAGGGTATATTATCTCATATAAAAGAGGCAAGAGAAAACTGTTACAATGGAGGGGAAGAGCAGGAAGGTGAAAGGGAATCAGTCAACCTTACTCTCACTGAATTTGGCTTAAGGAAGGAATAATATACACATTCAATTGGGTATCTTACCCTACAGGAAAGTAGGGGAGAAGGGGATAAGAGGGGATATAACAGAAGGGAGGGCAGATTTGGGGAGAGGGTAGTTAGAAGCAAAGACTTTTGAAAAGGGACAGAGTCAAAATAGAAAATAGATTAAGTGGGGGGGCAAGATAGGATGGAGGGAAATATAGTTAGTCTTTCATAATATAACTACTATGGAAACGTTTTGTGTAACTACACATGTACAACCTATCAACCTATATTGAATTGCTTGTCTTCCCAGTGGGGGTGAGTGAGGAGGGAAGAAAGGAAAGAGACGGGAAATCAAAAGTTTTAAAAAACAAATGTTGAAAAAAACATTTTTAAAAATTTTTAAACACCAGGATCAAACCCGATTAGAGCAGAGACACAGGTGAAAGGCTCTTGTCTCAATGTCTCCTCCTGTCTTCCCTCTCCCCTAGGCCCCTCCCCAACTCCCTTCATGACCTGTTCTTCAACTTAAACAATAAATGCCGAATTACAACCCTCAAAAAAAATGGTTTAGAAGACATCAGCAACTATTAGTCCCTATGCATACTTCTGCAATCCTGTGAAATGTTTATAAGGAATGGTCTACTTTATGCACATATTAAACATATTCTTTTCGAAAGTATGAGAAGAGATCAGCAATTTTCCCATGATATTATTTTTACAGACCACATCTTTACTGTTACACAATTTTATGAGAAAGATGGATGATACAAAATCTTAATACATTTATTGCTTATTGATTACAAAAGAGCAATTGGTTCAAACTAGCAAAAGTTAGTGTGAAAGGCATTCCTCCAGAAAGTTCTATTTCATGCATATGCAAATGTAAGAAAGGCTGTTCCTCACATATAACAAGGCCATTTCAATGTGGCTTGCAGAATGGCACGAATAGATAGTCTCTTCTCCAAAAGAGACTTTAATTACTGCCAGGAGGGAAGGCAGGAGGTTAGGGCCAGAAGCTGCTGCTATATTCTCCTCAGAGAGAGGGAAGTACTACATTAGACATATATCTATCCACTTCCTTGTATAATATTAGTCTAGGGAATGTAGTTTTCAAGTTCAAGCTAAACTCCTGATTGCTATTTATTAGTAGGGAAAGAAGGACCCTAAGCTTTATTATATAAATCTTAACTCCCCACCAAAGAAAGCATACATGAAAATACAGACATATATGTATATATCCACGTGGAAGTTTCCCAAAGTTTCTAGTGCAGGAAGTTTAAAATAAGGACATAATCAAAGTTCTACATGTTGGCTTCTTCCTAGAGTTTTCTCCCTTCGTGGCACTGAAAAGAGGTTAGAATCTCATGTGTTTTCCCCATCACACTTTGATCTCTTCCAATAAGCAGAGTCCCACAGCAATGGGTTTTGGAGCTTGGGTTATAATTAAAACATAACAAATTCCTTTATAGATGTAGCCAGAGATAACTTTATGGCCTGGCAAAAGTTCATAATCAATATTGTCAAAGACTGGGAACGGAATTGATTAGGAAGAAAACCAGGATATGTGTGATTGGGGAAAAAGTGAGCCAGTTACCCAAACAGAATGGAGGATGATAGATGGACAGCCTAAGTCCCATGCTGATATCTATTAAAATGACAGAAGCCCTAGAATAAGATCTTGAGCATGTTGAACAGAATCTCTACACAAGATTTATGTCAAGACATGGACAAATATCACATTGTTGGAGAAGGAATTGATAGATTGTAATCTACAAGAAAGAGAAGCATCCACACAGGTAAACTCTCATGTCCACAAGTGTACAGGAGAAACTATTTTGGTCTTGCAGATAAAGGGACAATGTTCTACAGCCTGATCAAAAGTATGTCAAGAGACTTCCCTAATCTCTGTGGCATCTTTCCACTTACAGGGTCTGTGAAAAAGAATAAAAATAGAATAGTTCCCTACTTAGGTCAGGTATTACAAATATAAAAAAATTAGTTACCTATAATGATAAGCATGATTAAGCACTATGACACTATCATAATACACAACATAACACAGAAAATTATATTTTTCTTCAAAATGAAAATTAAAAAAAAACAATTCTAAGCTGCCTTGGTCACCTTCAAGATTTTAGCTCAAAAAATTATCTCATGAATGAGGTCTTCCTTAGTCCTCCAGCTGATAATGCCTTCCTCTCTCAGGTTACCTTGTATTTAACTGGTAGACATGTTGTATATACTTCTAGAATATACCTCCACCATTAAAATATAAGTTCCATGAGGAAAGGGGCAGTTTCAATTTTGTCTCTGTATTCCTACACCTTAGGACATTATGGGAATTAGTTAGAATTTAACAAATATTTGTTTATTACTAGGTTAATATCTGTGTAGAACATAGCCACAGTTTTTAGTTATTGATGACAATAACTCATTATAGTGTTAGGAGGACCAAAGTTCCTTAAGGCCAGGTAAAGTCTCATTTTCATCTGCCTAGAGCTTCTAGTACAGAGCCTTACATAAAGTACATATTTAACATATACTTAGTGAGTTGTTGGATTGAATCATAATTCCTAAAAATTATCATTGGAAATTGTTTCTATGATCTATGTTCTTTTTTTGAGCTGAATGTGAAAAATAAAAAGAATCATGGAGGATGGTACATTGTTTTATGCGGAAACACTGGAAAAATGTGCAAGTGAGGATTAATGTCCTTTCCATTCACTTCTGACAGCCTGTATTCAAGTTCAGGTTGTCTGGTCACCATTTGAGTCTGACGTTTAGTTTCCAAATCATGATGCTTCATGCTGGACACAAATTCCCTAGGAGAAATTTAGGGATAACTTTCCCACAGGTTTTCCTAATTAAAGATGCATCTACTCTTTGCCCACATCTGCTCATAAAAACTGGATAATTGAATGCACATGTGCTGATTTGTGATTCATTTTAGCATTTTGCAGGTGCAAATGTGAGTTTAAGGTGCAAAATGGAGCTACAAATATCATATGCTTCATCCAGCCAAAATTCTGGGCTTTAATCACAACTAAATAACTGTTCAGGTGATGCAATCAAATGCCTTTGCTCACAAAAGGGTTGTAATAATAAAATATTGTGGGTGAGACTGAGATACAGTCACAGATGAAGCTGTAACATTTGGAGAAAATAAGATCCAGCTCATCTTTGCCAAATCTGACATTAAGCAATGTATACAGTACTTTAAATACATTAACATAAAATTCACTTCAGATGGGTTTCAGAAGAATGTTAACCACCTACAACAATGGAAAAATTATATACATATAGTACTATAATCTAGATATAAATATACATATAAGTGTATATATAGATTTATAAATATATAATTTTTCATTGTATTACTTATATACATATGTATGTCTACATATATAATTGATTCAAGGATTTAAATGAAAAATAATTCAACCCTCATAATCATTATGTAATAAGGAACATAATGTACTACACTGTAATCATTATGTACTGAGTGAAAGGCCTCAGAAGGATCTTAGCACCCAAAGTTAAACTCTCTGCTACATACAGTGAGTTAACAGAAGGAAGACTGGGATAGGAGTTAGAAAACCCACAATCTGGTTCAGATTCTGTTTATCTACCAAATTTACAACACTGAGAAAAGTCATTTGCTTTTTTGAGCCTTGAATTTCTTACTTTTAACAATACTTACTTTTTTCTGTCTTTCAGAGCATTATAAAGACAGAATTTAAAAATGCCTACAAATACTCTTTGAAATCCATAAAGTGCCATATAGGGGATAAGATTTTAGTGTTCAGTAAATAGAGCAGGCCTTCAATAAAGTGCTACACCAAGACCTTCTCCAGAAGTGGAAGTCAACCCTGGGTTCTCAAAAGACATGCTAGAAAAAATGCAAGTAAGTTCTACTAGGCTGGAAAAACTTTGGATGTGGGACCCAGTGATAGATTATGTGTCTGTTGTCCAAGAACCAGGCTAGCTAAGTTCAAAGAGGCCCATCATCATAAGGCTGACCTTTAGGTGATGAACTCTTTTTAGCCACTACAATTTATGAAACCACATGCTTAAGCATGGAGGGGTTTTGATCTGTGTCAGTGTAGGGATTACCCAAAGAGATGAAACCACAGGGTCTTGAAATATTGAAGTAAATCAATGAGCAAAGTACTAGTACAGATAATCCTAAACAGTAGAAAATCCAAAAAGTATGCATATTTGGTTTGGCAATAAGTTATTGGGTTCCTTTCTTTTTAAAAAAGTTTCAGCAGCCTCCCCTTCTTAATTATGCTTTACTGAGGATAATATTACTGGTGGTTCTGTGAATCATAGACCTCCCTTATGCATCGGTGAAATAATACACATTGCCCAATAGTCCATGTGGTTTTTAGCTAGTGTAAAAGCTATAGGCAACAAATCCATTTGTTTTAGGAGAGCAAATTCAAACCCTTTTTTTTCCCCCAGAAATTATACTTCTGTCACTTTTATTTATACTACATTTAAATGCTACACATTTATTCATACTATATGTATATAAATGCATACATATAATAAACATATATATTTACATAATATAGAAAGGGCATATTTTCCATAAAATTATGCATGTATACCTTCTACATATAACTATTTTAGAATAAATGTCCATTTAAAATAAGAAATGCCATTTTCTTCCAAGGTAGCAAATTAAGTTACAAATTGACCTAAGAGTATATCTCAAGACTTTTTAACTGAGTCCCTTTTTGGACTTAATCAGTTAACTCCTTCAAAGGTTATCAAGGAAGAGACAGAAAAATAAATGTGCTATGCCAACCAGTCAAGCTGAAACCAAAGCCTCTGTAATTATTCATTCCGTCAGTTACTCATTTACATTTACATGCCAATTCAGAAAACACTGATGGTTCACTAGTTATTTCATAGTAACCATATCCAAACCATTTCTGGACTAAGGATGGATCAGAAGAGGAATAATGTTTTCTCTATGATAATATCTTTGAATCCTATGTTAATCTTTATTATTCTTTTTAAATGTCTGTTTATCTTTACCCTCCACAGTTTGGCCCCAGTAAAATAATCATCAAATGAATAAGTTTGGTTCTGTATCGAATCTCGAATGTCTACTTGTTTGTTATGTTGAATATGATATAACATTTGTTATAATTTTCTATGTATATTTTTTCAGTCTTCTGTGAAGTTGTTTATATAAGCAAAGTATTTCCTTATTTCTTTTCAGTCTCCATTGGGTTTTGTGTGTAAAAAGTCTGCCACATTTTATGCCCCTCTCCCTGCTGAATACAACTCTTTGTTACTGTAAACATGCAAAATATAGATGTATATGTGTGTATATACATATACATATACGTGTGTGTTGTATATATAGATATATGATTAGGGTAAGGTATAGGCAACAGAGAGAAGACTCTTGGGAGGGCTCCAAAGGAGTGGCATCCAGTAAAATATGGTTGGAAAGCACATAGAGTTGGTGGAAGAGAATGAAGAATAGATCTTGATGGATTTTCACCTATTTATAACCTCTATTAAATCATTGAAAGAAAAACAATACTAAGTCATTTCTTTACCTATGTTTATCCCCCCACACCCATTTTCCAGTTCAAATAATAGATTCTCCATGAAGACTTCTGTGACTCCTTCATTTGAAAGTGATCTCTGACCCCTCTGAACTACTATAGGACTCACAATCTATGCCATTTATTTGGTATGTCAATTACGTAAAATTTTCAGAAATTTTTAAATCATAGAGGAAAAAAATGTGGAATTTGGCATTTCTTTCTGTTTTTTATAGTTTATGAGAAGTAGAAAATTAAAAGCAGTCAAAGTAATAGATAATATAGTAAGGGTATGTGAATTCATCACTATATGGAACTTTAAGATGAGGTTATCTCCTATCAAGAGAGGTTGACACTTTCTCTGTAACTTATAGTCTTAAGTAGTTAGATACCCCTGAAAGATGAGGCAATATTCCCCCGATTGCCTGGTTAGTAAGTGTCAGTGGGTGGAACCCAGGTCTTCTATTCACTATTCTATACCATAGAGGAAAAAAAATTTTTTTTTCTGGATTTCTCTATAGAGTTTTGGAGATACTGAAAGCATTTGTTTTCCGAAAATTTAGTTTAGGGATTAAGAAAGAAGCTAAAAACTAGCCGTGTGACCTTGGGTAACTTAACCCCAATTGCCCTCCAAAAAAGCAAAAAACAAAAAACAAACCCCCCCCCCAAAAAAAAGAAAAGCTAAAGAAAAAACAAAGTGCCCTGGGCTATAGGTTCTAGTGCCTGCTTTGTTATCATAAAGCTGTACAATTTTATATATCACCTAACTTTTCTTTGCTTCTGTTTATCTGTAAAATAAGGGGATTGTACTTGATGATTTCTGAGGTTCATTCTAACTCAAAAACAAGTTATTTTTACTACATGGATCCTTCAATAGCTTTGATTTCATAGACTTGCAAACCAAATATGTAGATGATAATCTATGTGTGCCTATTCATCAATTCTGGTTCGTATCCTTCTATACATGTTCCAATGAGGATATAACTAGTTTGATAAAAACATTACTCTGGTTTTTCTCACACATCATGCATACTAGTGCAACATTCAGACTGTCCACCTTTCATTCTTTACTCTTGCAATGTGACCAGCCTTGCTTTTTTTTCAGTTATAGATGTCTCTAATAATATTTTTTATCCACTTTTTGCCAGCAAGTCATCAGTGGCAATATGATGCTGCCTATTTACACCCCTATGAGTATTTTCCCCACAGCACTTTGGATCATTTACAAATGAGTCTTCAAAAGTCACAGTGTTCCATGATTTACAACCATATAGCATCCATAAGAGAAAGTTGGTGCTAAAAAGGTAAGGTTTTGTGGCAGGTTCATTTTGGATCACTGAAATTGCTGCATAGTCTCATAGATGGAACTATCACCAAAGAACAATAGACTGGAAATCAGACAACTCATGCTCTTTTAACTGTGGTTCTGCTACTAACTAGCTGTGTGAAGTTCAGCAAATTATTTCAACTGTCTTATAGTTTCTTCATTTGTAAAATAAGTAGGTTTAATGGTGTAAGGAGTAGAGGAACTTATGTCTAAGCCCTGGTTAGACTCTGATTGGATAAACAATTCTCAGGAGAGATATTCTAAAGTTTCTAATAAATAGCTGGAGGGAAAAAAGACAAAGAAACAAGTGAGGGAAGAAAAATGGACTGTATGGGAACACTCAGATTCTTTCTTCCCTCCTGCCAAGGTCAGATATTGGTTATAGTAGTGATCTGCATAAGTAAAGGAAGCACCTATATTAAACTTCAGATCTTTTTTAAATGCAATACTTAAGCAAGTGACTATTCCAGTATCAGTCAAAGAATCTTAGAATCCTAGAATCTCTGTGGGGAATTGACCAAAGAAGTCATCTAGTCTAATTTGTACCTATTCAGGAACAGCCTCTACTTCTCTTCTGAATAGTGATTCAATTTCCATTTGAATATACCTAGTGATTAGGAACTCCACTCTTCTTGAGTCAGCAAAGTCCACATTAGGAGTGCTGTGGTAGGAGCTTTTGTTATATGAAACTAAAATAAATCTCTCTGTAACTTTCACACATTACTCCTAATCCTGCCTTTTAAGGCAAAGCAGAACAAGTTCATCTTTTCCACCATGGTCTTCCAAATATTGAAGAGAGATAGCATGTCCTCTCTAAGTCATCTTTATTTTTACATGGAAATATTTCTAATCTTGGTTTCCTAATCAAGCAGTCAACAACCAAATTATTGACATATAGATCAAAAGTCAAGAGGAAATCTACAAAAGATATTGAATCTCTATTCCATTTCTTGTGAATTAAGACATATATCTTCTTCAATTTAAATATATTACTTTTCCTCACTGAGAAAAAATTATAGTGTTCTGACATTGCAGCAGGTCTTTGCTAATGGAAATAAAAATCATTTATAAAATCTGTATAATTCTTTGGTCCTATGATCTCTATATTGAATAGATTTTAGAAATCACTTGGAGAAATAAAGTCCAGGTAGCATTATCATAAATATTGGATTTAATATTTTAAGGTCATAATAATCCAAGGTTTTGTTTTTATTTTTCAGAAAATAAAAAGAAAACAGGACTTCCCAACTCCAACAGAGGCTCTCTGACAACAGGAACCATATATGTATTTATATTTCTTTGCAACAACAGCATAGAACACAACAACTTGAACATAACATATGCTCAATACATACATTTTCACTGATCAAAGCTCAGGAAAAGACTAACACATTTCTTTTGACTTCAAAGTACAATTCTGAATTAATAAAAAGAAAACAAAACCCTCTCATTAGGTCTAAGAATTATGTATAACTGTTTTTTACAAGACTTCAGTTATATAATCTGGAAGACCATAGAAAATAATTGAAATTATTCTTTCACTGTCATTTGCAGCATATATATATATATATATACATATATATATGTGCACACATTTATACACGTGTGTGTATATGTGTGTGTTTCCTTTCATTACTACCAGACTAGGCACTAGATAATAAATTCTTTGACCACAGATGTTCGCGAAACAAAGAAATGTATAAAATAGCCCTCATTCTTATATCGCCTTTCTCAACTTCTACAGTGATTGTGGCACAGGAGAGGAAAAGATATCCTGAGATATCTTTTCTTCAAGAATTTCACTGCTTTTAGACTGTTTATATAACTAATAACTTAACTCTGAGTAGCCCAAATGTAAGATCCTTGTCCAATATTAGCACAGACCCCTAACACACAGTAACACTTAACAAATGCTTTTCATTTTTGACTGACTGTGTAAAATTCTCATTATAAGTGAAATCAGTAAACAAGAAAGTTGCAGCTAAATGGAAAGATGTATCACAGGGTACCCTTGGAGAGACAAAGGAGCTGGTTGAGTTGATTTTATTTCATGTCCAAAGACAGTCCATCAACAAGCACTTATCATATCATGGATGAAAGGGACTTCCACATTTCTTTATCATTTTCCCTTCCTTTGAAGAATACTTTTATTGTACACAAGGAGGAGCTAGATTTTATGATGTTTGATTACAGGAAACATAGTAGAGAAGTATGAAAACAAGACTAAATTAAAGCAGTGTCTAAAAAACCTTCTAGAACTTGTAATTGCTCAATTGCCCCTAAACAAATAAAGCCTTTAGAAGCAAGAGAAAAGGTTAAAAAGACTTGTTGGTCTCTCTCTTCCTTTTCCCCCCTCTATTTGCTTCTCTTTCTCATACTGCAATACAGAGAAATCAACAGGAAGGCAGAATAAGAATGATTTCTTACCCTTTGCTGCCATCATGTGGCCAGAATATCAAAATGTCCAAAAAAAGGAAGATTTTTATTTTTTACTTTTTCCAAAATATATCTAAATAAAAATTTATTTCAAAAGAAACAAAATTACATTTATCATAATTAAAACTTTTCATCTAAAGTAATAGCTGTAATTTCTATATACTTTGGTCATTATGTAAACGAATGTACATTAAAAAGAAAACTATGAAATTAATTTCACTTCTGTTTTGGGGTTACATCACTAGAATCCACATTTTTTTAGCCTAATACAATATTTTCCATTTCAAAATCAAATAGAATCCATAATGTAGTGAACAAGATAAAGTGCTAAAAGTATTAGGAACTTTCTCAAGCTTATTTTAAAATAATAAGAGGATCTCCTACATTGGATCATCAGAAAAAAAAAGAGGAAAAACATCAGAAATAACAGAGTAAAAAAATATAACAGAAAATGAATAGTGAATGAATAACAAATTTGCTAACTGAGTGCTCTCTGTACCAATTCAATCAAATTCAACTAATATTTAGTAAATGTGTTCTATATCAGTGAATTATTCTCAATGCTGAAGATACAAATGCAAAAGCAAAATACTGCCTGCCCTGCAGGGCCTTACATGGATACCACAGGCACACAGACAAGCCAGAACAGAGCGTATACAAACTAATTTTGAGATGAAGAGAATGCTAGAAACTGGTGATCCTGAAAATGTTCTTTAAAGGAAGCTAAGAACTCTAGGAAGTAAAGATAACTGCCACAAAGAATTACAACAGGGAAAAAAAAAACAGATGAAAAGATTTTAATTGTCCTTAAAAAGGAAATCTAAAAATTCAACAGAGATGTGCTTTTAAAACAAAATTACAAGTAATCAAAACAGATACAAATATTCTATGATCAATAGCACTCTATTTGTAATGTTATGGTTTTCTATAAACATCACTGGCTCATGTCACTTCTTACTCACAAAATTAATAATATAATTTCGCAAGTCTATTTGTTAGGTTACAAAGTTTCTTCAGTCATTTCCTCTCTGAATTGCTTTGTTTTCATAATTAATTCAATTCAACAAATGATTAAATGATAATCAGGGGGAAGGCACAGAGATAGACACTACAATAGAAATCAAGGGGGGAAAAGGAAGCAGTCTTTGCCAGCAAGGAGCTTACATCGTAGTAAAGAGATACACTATACCATATACACAAATAAGTTAATATTAAGTAATTAGGGGGATTAAGGACTAGGAAAATCAGTAAGTGCCTCTTTTAAGAGGTGATACATGGGGGGGCGGAGCCAAGATGGCAGCATAGCAGCAGCAACATATCGCAGCTCTCACATACCCACCCCAAAATACCCATAAAATAGGACTCTAAACTAATCCTAGAACTTCAAAACGCACACAAATATACCTTCCACTAAAGTCAGCTCAGCTACAAGGAACCATATCAGCACTGCAAACCGAAACCAGCCTGGCCTGAAGCCGTGGCTGTGCCCCGGGGGCGGCTGGATGGGAGGACGGAGGAGCCTCTCCAGTGAACGGATTAGCGGCAGCTGCGAGCAGAGTTCAGAACTAGGTCAGTTGAGATTGCTAAATTGGGGAAGAAAAGCATCTGGTCGAAACACCTCGAAGGTGTGAAAGCGAAAGGCAGAGGTTTTGCACCTGCCTCTGCATTGCAGCTTCCATGCCCGCGGCCTGCAGATAGCAGGGGGACTAAGCGATTGTTCAGAGGCCGAGTGCTCTCGCGTTGAGTGGGCTGGATCCGGATCACGGTCTTGGGCTTTCAGATCTGAAGTCTTCATTATCCAGTGAGCCGGAAGTAAGTAGGAAGGGACCCAGCACCTTCCTGAGAGTTACTGCAGCTGGGAGGACCCCAGCAATTTGGGACAGAGCTTTCTCTTCTGGAAGCAGAGCCCCACAGAGATAAAAAAAAAAATCATGGACTGACCAACCATGAGTAAGAATAAGCATAAGAAGCAAAGTAAGAACAGCACCCAAACCCTAGATTCCATCTTCGGGGAAAAGAAGGATCATGGCAGAGAGAGGGAGGAGGAGAGTGCAGCCAGAGCACCCCCATCAGGGGCCTCCAGTAAACATGAAGAATTCCTTAAAGCTAGAGATGAGCTGAAGAAGGATTTTCAAAACCAAATAAGGGAAGTGGAAGAAAAATTGGGAAGAGAAATAAGAATGTTGCAGGAAAATCATGAAAAGAGAGTCA
>JAQQSU010009908.1:0-12566 GCA_028627135.1 Pseudochirops cupreus | reverse complement strand
AGTGCATGTGATCTTGTCAGATCACATATCTTTCTAAGTATCTGAGTAAGTAATCTATAATGGACTCAATGAGCATTAATGTGGTAACTCAACAGTAACACATTTTCCTTGTTAAAAAAAAATCATCTTTAGCCAGTGATTCCTAACTTATGGGTTCAATGGGTCGTGGGTCCCTAGAATAGGCTCAGAATTTTTGCAGTGAGTTCATGAATTTATATTCATACCCATAAACTAGCTTCCAATAAGCTAAATAAATGTCAGAACCATATATATGCAGACATTCCTGTAGACATTTAAAATATATGTAGACATCCCATCCTCTTGAAAGCATATCTTTATATTGGATTTCTATCCCTATGAGTTTATCAATCTGTAGGTACTAATACTACAACCATTATCATGTAGGAGTCAGTGGAATTTTGTGATGTAAAAAAGGGAACCCTGTGCTTTTAAAAGTTGGGAATTTTCAAGGAAGTCAATGAGAAGATAAGTTGAGAGCCAGTCATGAGTCTTCAGATCATAGATTTAGATCTAAAAGGGATGTCAAAGACAGCCTAATTGAACCCTTTCATTTTACAGGTAAAATAATTCAGTGCTCCTTGAGAAAGTGTGGTTGATGAAATGAGAGGTCCTGGGTTCAAATATTTCCTGTGTCATTTAACTATATGACCTTGGATAAGTATTTTAACCTCTCTTTAACTCAATTTCATCTCATTTCTTTATTTCTAATGAAAGACCAGATGTTCTCTAAGTTCCCTTATAAATCTATGATCCTATGATCTTGATAGTAGCTAGAAGAGCTAGTATAGAAAATTTAGTCATCTGCCTACAGCTACATGATATAGTAGAAAGAGCTTGTTCAGACATGGAAGATGCCAAGGGCTTTGACTGAATCCCAGGTCGTTACCAGTCATCCTGACTTTTGCTGCACTGTACTTCAACGGCTTTGGAAGACAGAGTGACGCCGAGAACTTTGTGTAATTCTGCCTCACAACTCCAAATCACACATGAGAAAAGGTTTCACCCCATGATGTCATCGGTCCACTTTGAAAATGAAGGGTGAACAACATAGTGGAAAGAGAATAAAGTAGGAGGACCTTGATTCAAGTCTCACTTCTGATGCTGATTACCTAAGTGAACTAGAGCAAATCACTTAGACTCCAGTAGCCTCAGTGTCCTCATCTCTAAAATGAGGTAATATTGAATGGCCTTTGAGGACCCTTCAAGCTCTAGATTTATAATCCTATGACTAGAGATTCAATGCTCTTCTCACTAGACCACATTGCATCTCTGTGTAGGCATGTATGTTTGCCTCTACATTAAATGAGCTTTTTTTTTTCTAGTGGCTGCTTTTTATTATTTTAAATCTCTTTCTTTGCTGTCAGACTTCTACTTCTTATCATCTATATAGAATTATTAAATTGTAGAGTAAATAGACTCTGAGTAACAACCTTTTATGCAAACTAATTTCATGAGCTTTGATGCAGAATTTGTGGCATCTATTTTGACTGCTCAGAAACTATTTAATAATTTAAAATTATGCTTCAGGTAAACGTATTCTAAACAAGTTGAGGCACCATTAGGCAGTGGCATCTCAAATTCAAGGGCATCTTTTTGAGCTAATGACAGCAGTTATGACTAAAGTCTGTGAAATATATACAGCAATTAATATTAGACATGTTTCATGTGATTATAGGAATGATCAATAAACTGTGCTTTCTATGCACAAGACACCATTCTAAGTCTTGTAGTGGATAAAAATCATATATGAGACTGAGTCCTTCCCTTTAAAGAGCTTGAGATCATAGGTCTAGAGCTGAGAGTGACATTAGAAATAACCTAGTCCAAACCATTCATTTTACAGATAAAGAAACTGAGTTTCAGAGATAGAAAAGAATAGGAAGTAGCAAAATTGGGGTATAAGTCCTGGTCCTTTAACTTTAAATCCAGTGTTCTTTCACTACCCACACTGTCAGGCTAGTTCTGTGGCCTCATGATAAAACAGATTCAAGAATAGGTAAATAAAATGATTCAATAAGGCCAGATCACAAAATCAGTCAGGCCATATGAGTGCTTTTTACACACACACACACACACACACACACACACACACACACACACACACACACACACATTATTTCATAGGTATTAGTCTTCCAGAAACTAGTTAGCAAAATTGAAGTAACAAAAGTATAGACTAGACCCTTACATGTTTGCCAGCCTAATTTCTCTTAAAAGGAGTAATTCACAGAAAGTGAAAAAATTACAGAGCAAGGGATCTGAAAGGACTTGGAAGAGAAGTGCTTCTCAGAATACGGACCAAAATTAAAATGTTGTACTCTACATTTCCTCCTCTTTCTAGTAGAGAAAGCCACTCAACTCTTCAATCTAAATCATCAACACCTGGAACTAGTCTTTGTAGGAATGAGGCACAAGAGTGGCATCTATTCACACATCACATCAGACTTGGGAACTCTATTTAGACAGAATGTCAGGCACAATGTAGATTATGAATCATGACTCAGAATATAACAATCTACCTAAATTATAAAAATTTAATTTGGCTATAGATTAACACTGTATGATTCTGTTATTAGTCTATCATATTTCTATCCATTGTCATAGACATTGTATATTTCATTCACTCAACAACAAACTTAGGCACCTAATTTGCACAGAGCATTGTACTAGGCACTAGGAAGGATACAAAATATAAATAAAACTTAGTCCCTGCCTTAATGAAACTTGTATTCTAGTAGGGGAATGAGACACCAGCATAGAATATATTTTTTGCATAAGAGAATTTCAAAACAAATTGCTATATAGATACAAAGGAGAAGATTGATATCAACTAAGGGATCAGGAAAAATTTATTGTGTTTAATATTCCATGTTTGTGTCTGTAATATGCCCCAACTTCCACTACTTTATCCCCCAGTTCCTAAGGTTTGGTAAACTCTGGCACTTGACAATGATAATTAGATAACTTCCATTAATGAAATTTCCCTAAACTGGGTGGGGAGGGTAAGGGAGGTAAGAGTAGAAGAATATGTATTTTTATACTCTAGACTAGTAAACTGACTTTAATTTCTAGGGAAAAAATTTCAATGAATTATTAAAACTATGGTAAATTCCTTGAGGAAAACAGCTAGGTGGTGCAGTGGTTAGTGTGCTAGGCCTGGAGTCAGGAAGACTCCTCTTCCTGAGTTCAAATCTGACTTCAGAGACTTATGAGCTGTGTGATTCTAGACAAGACATTTAACCCTGTTATCCTCATCTGTAAAATGAGCTGCAGAAGGAAATGCAGATCATTCCAGCATCTTTGCCAAGAAAAGTTCAAATGGGGTCACAAAGAGTCAGACATGCCTGAAAAATGAGTGCACCAAAAAATTGAGAGCAAGAATTATTTTCATTTTGTCAATAAATGTTTTTGAATAAAAAAAAACCTGGGCTCAATTATCATCTCTGACATATACTGGCTCTAGCACCTCAAGTGATGTCGGGCAAGTCTCTTAACTGTTCAGTTTACCAGGCAAGTCTCTAAAGGTATAAATTGCAAAGGACATTCCAAACTATATTAGTAAAGGAAGTGTTCTCACTGGTGATTTTCACACACCCTCTACCAATCAATCACTCAATCAACTTGCTGAACTGATTCAGAAACAGAATCAATAATCACAAAGAGCTAAGATAACATCACTGAGAATAGACTACCCAAAAATCCTTTTCTTTTTAAAAAAATTTTTTAAATTAGTGTGATTATGAGATCAGGATAATGCTGCAGACTTTTCATCCTTATATTTCAGCAGACATTTGGCAAAAATCTCTCAAGATATTTTTATAGGAAAGATGACAAAAATAATGCCTAGAAGTGATAGTAGCAAATAGATGTTGGATGACTAGACCTGATGAATGACTTTTAATGTAAAGTCTACCTGGGCTGAGGTCTCTATTATCTGTCTTTGACCCTGGATTTTTCAATGTTTTAATCAATGAATTGGATAAAATTGAGGATGGTATACTTGTGAAATTTGCAAATGACACAAGAACTCTGAGGGATAGCTAATATGCTGTCAGGGTCCAAAGGGCTCTAAAATGCCTAGAATGATAGAACAAATCTGAAGAAATTTAAGGATATGAACTTAGCAGAAGAGAGAAAAAAGTGGCTAGGCAGCAGTAATGGAAAAGAACTAAGTATTTTAGTGAATTAAAAGTTCAATATGAATGAAGTCCAAAATGGCAGCCAAAAAAAAATCTAATACAATTGTAGACTGTATTAGAAGATGTATAGTGTCCACAATGTGTGAGATACTAATTACACTGTACTCTGCAAAAGTCAAATCAGCTTATGCAGAGGTTCCCAAATTATTTGGCCTAACACTCCCTTTTCAAAAAAAAATTTACTAAGCAAACCCCCCCCCCAAGGGTTAGGTTAGGTTAGCCCTTATTTTTGTTTAATTCTCCCCAGTTGCACCAGAAGCTACTACCACCCCTCTTGATGATTCCAGTGCCCCTCCGGGAGTGGTATAGCCCACTTTGGGAACCTACGAGAGAGTATTTACCTCCATTTTTGAGCATCGGATTTTAGGATGGACATTGACAAATTGGTGTGGGTCCAAAAGAGAATAACAAGGAAGCTGAAAGGACTGTAGAGCTTGCCATACAAAAGTAAGTTGAAGGAACTGGAGAAGAAAAGACTTAGAGGAGATATCATAGAAATCTTCAAGCATTTGAAGGGCTATCATGTATAGAATATATTAGAATGTTTCCATTTTGGCCCAGAAAGCAGAAATAAGGTCAAAGGGTGGAAAGGATAATTTGTCAAAGATGAAATAGAATAAATCCTTAGTTAGGCATGGGTTGAACCTCTGTGATCATTCCTACTTGGATATTCTATGATTTTGTGAATGAATTCAGAAAAAAATATATATATACATATATATGCATATATTCATACATACATACATACATATATAAATATATACATGTATACATATATGCTTATACACACACACACACACACACATATGAAAAAATCCAATTAGAGTGAATTAAGCTCTCAGTAATGGAAATTTCTAAGTAAGGCCTAAAAAGTCTGGCCAAAGAGAAGTCAATTTCAGGGAACTGTTCAAATCGTTTCATTGTTTGGGAATTTTGAGATTTAAATAACTGGGTCAGCTTTAAATGAGATTTATTATAACTTCCACTAATGTACTATTCCCATGCCTCATGATGATGTGGAGGTGACCCTAAGTTGGTGAAGGCTGTGCCAGCAGACTACAAACTCTGGCAGGTCCTGCCAAGCTGGAAAGACTTCAAGTTCCAGCCCAGTGGTAGACTGTATATATGTCATCTGACCCTCAGCATCACTGTGTCTGGAGAGGCTTATCATCAGGTTGGCAGTTAAGTAATGAATAGTTTGGCCACAGCAGCTCTTGAAGACCTACTGACGTCTTGAAGATCTACTAAGGTAAAGCGGTGTTGCTCGATATCAATGAAGGGAGTACTAATATAAACAAAATTACAGATCCTTTCATTATGGAAATAAGTTCATTATACCATTTACTCTATTTTTTTTTTGGCACTTTGACATCTTAACCTTGTCAAGATAAATAAAGTAAAAAGAAGCTCATTACCCCCCATCCTCTTCTTTAAGTTGGATTAGCCCAGGAGTTCTTCATTTAGGATCTGTAGGTGTTTTGTTTTAATTTTTGATAACTATGTTTCAATATAACTGGATTCTTTGTAATTCCATATATTTTCTTTTATGCATTTAAAAACTTTATTCTTGTGATAGCTAGGTGGCATAGTAAATAAGAGCACAAGCCCTGGAGTCAGGAGGACCTGAATTCAAATCTGACCTCAGACACTTAACACAAAAAACTAGCCATGTGACCTTGGGCAAGTCGCTTAACCCCAATTGCCCTACCTTCCCTCCTCCAAAAAAGCAAAAAAAAAAAAATTTAACTTTGTTCTGAGAAGGGGTCCTTAGGTTTCACCAGACAAATTAAGAACTCTTAGACTAAATACTCTCTTTGCAACAACAAATCCAAAAAACATCTTGCTGGAACCAGTATGCAAAGAGTGATAACTATAGAATTTTATATAGTATTCATCTGTTCAATCATACCCCCAACCATATTTTTATGTCTACAAATGCAAACAATTATTCATGTGTACTCACAACTAGTCATTCTTTTTCCCCTGTGGTTACTAGAAATTGTGGTTGTTCAGTCATTTCAGTTGTGTCCAATTCTTTACATCTCCCTTTGAGGTTTTCTTGGCAAAGATACTGGAATGGTTTGCTGTTTCCTTCTCCAGTTCATTTGCCAGATGAGGAAATTGAGGTAAACAGGGTTAAGTGACTTTCCCAGGGTCACACAGCTAGTAAGTGTCTGAAGTCAGATTTGAATTCTGGTCTTCCCAACTCCAGGATAAGCATAAATAATACCAAAAAATTATTTCACTGCATATGTGTGTTTAAATTTTCAAATCCATTAGGCCTGGAATATAGTGACAGAAGTACCATGAGGTAAATGTTTCCCATTCTCCTTTTGAAAAAACTTCTCTATATGGCTTCCAGGGTTATACACTATATGTAGGAACAGAAAATTGTAATGTAGAAATTATAATACTTAGGTTTGAAGGAAATATTAAGATGTGTTTATAAAATGAGAAAATGAGCCTTAATGATATCTAAGATGTGTTCCAGTTTCAAAATTCTGCAAGTACCTATATCTATCATTACTTTGACAAGTAAAGTGATGTTTATGAAATACTTTGTTACTATCATGTGCTGATTAGAGGGTTTGGAATGTAGACAACCAAAGCTCACCTCCATTTAAATGTGGTACTTTCTTCCAAAGTGTCATTCATCATGGTTTTTATTATATTGTAGATTTAGTCACAAAAGCCATCAGCCAGGAAAAGCATCACATTAAAGTTGGAAGGACCCTTTAGAGAGTTTCTAGTCCAATTCCCTCATTAAAGAGGAAGAAACTGAGACTTCATGAGAAGAAATAAATTACCCAAGGTAACATAAATAGTGGCATGGCCAGGATGAGAATAGAAAAGGATTTTCAGAATAAGATATAGAGTATTTATATACATTCATTAGATATGAAAGATGAATTTATGCTGCACACAATGTCAACTACAAGGAAAAAAGCAAACTAATAAGAACAACCAGTAGGAAAATAAAACTACTCTCTGTGAGTGAAAGGAAGAATATTTCTGAGATGTACAGACATGGATAATTTAACAGTATATTGTAGAAGCAGATTGGATGAAAGGGTTAAATTTGAAGAGGCAGAGAAGAATAATGCTATAAGGTAGAATAAGTCTTCCTGGACAGTATTTAGCTGAGACTGCACTAAGGAGTTTCTATTCAATTTAATGTCAATGGGAGGAGGAAAGAATGGAAAGGGTTGGTAGTAGATGTAAAGCAAGCAATTAACTAAAAGATTAAACCAGCTAAAATATATTACCTGTCTAAACAATTATATTAAGTGAAAATGCAGTAATCATTTGAAAAAAAAAGTTTTTAAAATGTGAAACAACTAGGATCATAAAACTTGAGAAACACTTGGAAACGTATCTTTCCAAGTTACATGACTTACCTTCACATATTCTTTGGTCCAGACAAACTGGCCTTCTTGCCATTCTCCACATATGACACTCCATCTCTGTTCCCTGTGTGTGGGCTATCTCCCATGCATAGAATGATTTTCCTTCTCCTTTCCAAACCTTAAAATTCCTATTTTCCTTCATAGCTCAACTCAAGTACCTTTTTTCACATAATCCATTCCTCCCCTCCCCAAACTGCCAGCATATCCCTTGCATGTGTATTTCCTACATAGTTGGATTTTGTATGAGAGGCAGCCAGATAAAATAGATCCAGTGCTCACCTCAGAGAAAATAAGAGCTTGGTTCAGCTTCTCCTGTTGACACATACTATCTATGTGACCCCTGGCCAAGCCACTTTACTGCTCATTATCCCAGGCAGCTTTCTAAAACATAAATTTTAGGGAGGGAAAAGTGTTCATCAGCATTGGTAGAGGGAGTTTTCCCATCTCAAAGGAGTGGAGGGAAATACACACACACACACACACACACACACACACACACACACACACACACACACAGATTGAGAGAGAGAGAAATGTTTTATATTAGAGAAAAATATGTTAATTATATACTTACATGTGTGTATGCTGTCACCTCTGACAACGTAGGAGAAGATTGATTGCAAGACCTGTTTCATTTTTGTAACTGTATGCCCAACACCTGGCACATAGTGGGTGCTTCCTAAATGCTTGTTGATTGATTAGTTGAATACAGAAGGATGCAAAACAAACAATGGATGTTTAGAAGCTACTCTGTTGATTAACTTATTCTTTAGTTATTACTGGTTGAAGAAAAATCTGTACTGACAGACTTTTAGACAGGAACTAAAACATCTAAGGCCATTTGATTACAGAAAATGGAAATAAGTTAAAGGTGATAAAATTCTAGAACCACCAGGGAAAAATAAATTAGATCACTTTTTATGCAGAGGGAAAAATTCAGAGGACAATGGTGCATGAATAAAGGAAATGTAAAATTAATAAATCTATGCAAGGAAAAACATTTGGCAAATGGAAAAATGAAAACATATGAATTTTTTAAGGCTTACATATTGAATATTTATTGAAATAACAAATTCAAAGAAGATGATTATGAAACTAAGAACTATTCAAAACCTTAGATATCACCTGCTCCAACCCCCTTATTTGACAACTGAAGAAACTGAGATCTGGGGAATGAAAGTCTCTTGAACAAAGTCACAAAGCTTAAAAGTATTGGAGCCAGGCTTCAAACCTAGTTACTCTGATTGCAAAGTCAGTGCTAGTTGGAATTATGCTAATTCTATAGAGTACTCAATAAGTAGGAACAGGGATTGAACTGAGTAGAGAAGCTGGGGTAGGGGAAAGGTTATGGTGAGGGCAGCAAGTTAAGGACAAAAGTAGGGAAAATCTGGGCTACTTTCAGTAACTGGCCAAGACAGTTACAACAGTATTTTTGGATGTTAAAGTGGGACTTTAGGAAGAATATACTAATGATGCTATTACATAACTTCATAGGGAGTGGGACAAGGTGGAGAAGGGGAGTATTCTAGGTGTGTCAGCACATATGTCCAGAGAGAATGAAGACAAAAAATTATAATAAATGGCAGGTAGAGTTCATTGAAAAAGAAATCTTAGAGAGCATTCCAGGAAGATTACAGAGTAGGTCAGAAAAATTTGACTCTCCAAATTTCCTCCCCCGCCAAAAAAAATATAGAATATCACCTCAAAACAGAAGAATAAACATGTGACAAAACAGTTGTTCTCCTAAGACAATTTGAGAAGACCCTAGGAAAGACCCAAACTCCAGGGGCAGAGATTTGCCCTGAGTGAAATATAAGCAACAAATAACAAGCCCTGGGAGCAGCTGGGTTGAGTGGTAGTCTCAGCTTTAGAAATTTTCATCTCACAGACAGTGTGGGGTCTGACAACTAAGTAGGAGAAGACTGAAGGATCTTCTACTGTCAAGGGATGCCAAGCACAGCTGTGCTGAAAAGAGGTGTCCCAAGCTGTGGCTGCAGGGGAGAAGGAGTTAGTAAACACCAAGTAGCAGTAGGTGCTAACCATGGGCACTTGCAGGAGAGCAAAGTCCCTGGGTTCAGTTCCAAGACAGAAGACAGATGTAGTTTGCAGCCACCAGGATGACTGCAGATAATTTACAGGACAGTGTGGCTGGGGTCCCAAGCTTAGAAGTGACTTAGAAGTGGAGAGGAGAGGCCAAGGTTGGGCCCCAAGACAGAAGTATAACAGTAAGAAAATAACAATAAGAAGGACCTGAGACTTGGAGCATCATTTGCCATACTTTAGGACTACAACTTGATTACACAAATAGCTGTAAAACAAACAAACAAATAAATAAATGATGAGTAAGCAAAGGAGAAAGCACCAAACAACCATCAATTGTTATTATGGGAATAGAGAAAATTTGGGTTCATATTCAGAAGGAGATAATAGAGCTTAAAAAGCCATAACTTTTTTTCAATAAGAAATGTCAAATGGTCCCAAGCACAAGAACAGTTCTTGGAAGAACTTAATAAGGACTTTTAAATTCAAATAAGAGAGATAGATGAAAAAATTAGAAAAAATAAAAGCAAACCAAGAAAGTCAAGAAAATTTTGAAAAGAAAGTCAGCCAATTGGGAATAGAGAATCAAAAACTTAAGGAAGAAAATTATTGCTTGAAAACTAGAATTGTGAAGGGGAAGTTAATGACATCATAATACACAAGAAATTGTAAAGCAAAATCAAAAGAATGAAAAAATTAGAAGAGAAGGTGAAATATTCTCATCAGAAAAACAACCAATCTAGAGAAAAGATCAAGGAGAATGACATAAAAATAGTCGAACAACTTGAAACTTAAGATGTAAAAAAAGTATCTTGATACAGTATTACAAGAAATTATCAAGGAAAATTACCCTGAAGTTCTAGAAAAAGAAGGCAAAGTAGAAATAGAAAAAAAAATCCACTGATCACCACCTGAAAGAGATCCCAGGAGGAAAATTTACAGGAATATCATAGCCAAGTTTCAAAGCTCCCAGGTTAAAGAGAAAATACTGGAAGCAACAAGGGGAAGGGGAAAACAATTTAAATATCATGAAGCTATAATAAGAATTACACAAGACCTAGCAACTAGATCTTGGAATACTATATTCCACAGAGCAAAAGAGCTGGGGTTACAACCAAGGGTAATTTAGCCAGCAGATTTAAGTATAATCCTGAATGGAAAAAAAAAAGTTTTCATTTAATGAACCTAAAGTCTTTCAAGTTTTGTGACAAAAACAGCAGAACTTAAGGGAAAATGTAACATACAATATCCAGGAGAAATATAAGGCAAACTTTGAAGACCAATTATAAGGGACTCAATAAAGTCAAATTATCTACTTTGAATATGTGAAAATATTATCAGTACTCTTTTGATTATCATCATTATTTGGGTAGTTTGAAAGGCATGGTCTGAGCTGAGCATTATAGGGTGATTCTAAAAAAAAATCAAACTGTGTAGGGAGAGATAAAAAGGAGTAATTATCTCATACAAATGAGGCATAAAAGGAAAAAATTGATACAGAGGAGCTAATAAGGAGAAGGTGGGTAGTGCTGCAAACTTACAATCATCAAGAATGGGTTAAAGACGGAACAACATATATATCTAGAAGGGTATAAAAGTCTTCTAAATTCAGAAAGAAATAAGATGACAAGGGGATAGGGTTGGGGGAGAAGATAAAAGGAGGGACTCTTAGAGAGGTGAGTAAGTTAAGGAATAGGAGGGCAAGGTAGCAGGTATAAATAAAGCAGAGGAGTGAGGAGGGATAGGGTAAATAGGGTGAGAAGGATAGATAAGAAAATTAGGAAGAAGGAAAATACACAAGTAATTGTAGCTTAGAAATGTGAATGGGATGAAGTTATCCATAAAATGGAAATGTATAGCATATTAAAAATTTGAATTCAACAATATGTTGCTTTCAGGAAACATTATAAAATTGAGAGATATACACAAAGATAAAATAAAGGGCAGGAATAGAATTTAGTATGTAAAAAAAGCAGGGATAGTAATCATGATCTCAGACAAAGTTAATGTTAAAATAGATTTAGTCAAAAGTGAAAAATAGAGAAACTACACTATGTGTCAGCAATATTATTCAATGTGGTTTTAGGCCATTTAAAATACCTAGACAGTGTAAAATAGCTGAGTGTATACTTGTCAAAATAGACACAGAAACTATATTAACATAAACATAAAACACTTTTTATACAAATAAATAGATCTAAATAATTGAAGTAATATTTCTTATTTATGGGTAGGTAAAGCCAATATAATTTTAAAATGACAATTTCACCTAATTTATTTATTCAATTTCATCCCAATTAAATTACTAAAAAAATTTCATTGAGTTCGAAAAAGAAATAACAAAGTTCATTTGGAAAAACAAAAGGTCAGGAACTTCAGAGAAACCAGGGGCAAAAAAAGATGTAAAGAAAGTAGATTCAGCAGTATCAATCTTAAACTGTATTATAAGGTGAGAGCACTGTTGAAGTGTAAGTGAAGTGTAAGAAAGCATCATTTTGATTATTTTAAATAAAAATTTTCTTGTATAAATAAAATCTATGTTGTCAAGAACAGAAGTAATGCAGAAAATTGGGGAAGAAAACTTTTACAGACAATCTCTTAGTTAGAATATGATTGGGTTGGAATATTGCTATGGTGTAGGAAATGAGCTGATTGATTTAGAAAAACATGGAAAGACTTGGATTTATGATGGAAGATGCCATCCACTTTCAGAGAAACATCATAAGAGGAAATAAGCATAGTATGGTCTTACATCTATGTGTATGAGGGTCTATGTTTATATATGTATGAGTTTATAGATATCCGTGTATATGTGTGTATATACATGTATGTGTATGTATGTGTGCACTTGTATATATAAACACACACACACACACACACACACACACACACACACACA
>JAQQSU010009907.1:0-12566 GCA_028627135.1 Pseudochirops cupreus | reverse complement strand
TGATTCTGTGGCCTCTATGAATTTCTGAGTTTATTCATTCACATAATTGGTTGACATGAACCAACTGCAGGTGGAGTGTTCACTGTGGGAACACTATTGTAGGAGACATTTCCTCTAGTACTTAGAAACATACTCAATTTCTTGTAGGAAAAACATCTAGTAACATCTAGATATTTTTTTAAAAATATGCAATCATCTTTTTATTGATCTAAGCTAAGAAATATTTGTTTTATTCCAAAAATTAAAAATAAAATCAAGTTTTTTTAAAGTATATACACATATACCCAAAACTATGTATGTATGTATGTATGTATGTATGCATGGATGGATGGATGGATGGAAAGATGGATGGATTGATGGAGGGATGGAGGGAGGGAGGGAAGGAGGGAGGGAGGGATGGGTAGATGTGTATATATGCAAAGATAGAAAGATAGATAGATAGATAGATAGATGGATGCATATCCATATACATACACATAGATACATATGCATATTTGTGTGTGTGAGTGTGTGTGTGTGTGTGTGTGTGTGTGTGTGTGAAGAGAAGCAAAGACAGAGACAGAAAATAAACAGAGGGAGAAATAGAGAGAACCAGAGTTATAAAATTGCATACTAGGGTGAGTTCTTAACTAATCTTTGTTTTACTTCTCACTGTGAAAGCCACCCCATGATTTACCCACTATCCCCAAGTCTTTGTGCTCCCTTTTGGGGGACAGTTTTTTTTTTCTATTCTACCTCTACCTTCTCATACCTTTATTACAATAGTTGCATATTATTTGTCCCTTATGCAAAAATTTCTATTTATGACTCTGAAGAGGATACAGATAGATAAATTTAAATGAATTATCCTTCTGTTTCTCAATAATAATATCACATGTGTCTTATATCTAACCTATACTGTCTTTGTGAAACACGTCAAATAATTTACTCTCTAAGTTCTCAAAATGTCTAAGACCATAAGTTGGAGAGAGAGTTCTGGATTGTGTTAGTAGTGACAGTTTCCTCACTTGAGAGTTCCCTATATTAGTGAAGTCACAGTTCTACTTCTTATCCTTATCCCAAATAGTAATATGACAGAATTTCTCTTTCCTATCAAAATCTTAAAAATAAGATTGATCCCACTACAATTTATTGATTATTGGTAGTGGCCAGTGGCAATATTCAGAGGAGTAATGTAGTAATAAAGAAATGAACTTCTAGAGATGGAACTTCAGCTAACTGGAGTATGCTATAGAGAATAATTCTGGCATGGTTGGAAGGGCTGATATGTAGAAGCATTCTTTTAATCACACTATAGAACTAACCAATGAAGGCCAACAAACAAAGATCAATTGTGTTCCCATCTCTTCTGTGGAACTAGCTTCCCCTCTATACACTTTAATGACCATTCAACCTAAGCCTTTATTAAGCATTTTCTATATGTCAGACACTGAAAATGTAAAGTTAGAAGAACAATTATTGCTTGCATGTAGATTGTCCCTTAACGTTTGCAAAATGCTTTACATATGCTAAGATATTTGATCCTCACAACAAACCTGTAAGCTATTTTACACATTAGAAAAATGAGCTAAGTGATTTTAAGTGACTTGTCAAAGGTGTCAGTCATTAAGGGTCAGAGGCAATATTTCGATTCAACCATTCCTGACTCTACATCCAGTATTCTATTCACTGGGCTACCAAGCTGCCTCTCAGTCTGTGCATCCAATAAGCTTATAGTTTATTGGGGGAAATAACCTGATTTTATAACAGTAAACATAACAGTTATATGAAGAGTGCTTTTGAAGATGAGCAGAGAAACACTTTGAGATTTAGATACAGAAGGGACTTTCAAGGCAATTGAACCCTAACCTCTCAATTTTAGAGATGAAGAAACTAAGGCAGACCACAATTAAGTGACTTACACAGTGTCACACAGCAAGTAAATATTTCGGGTTGGACTTGAATTCAGGTCTCCTTCAATCATAGCCCAAGAGGGTGGTGTGATTTCACTTTCAAATATCTTAGCAATAGGATTCAGAAACATATTCTACCCTAATGACAGGAGAAGGAGAGCAATCTCATCCCAAGGAAGAAGAGGCTCTTAGTGTTTGGGGAAGGGCGATGACAGTAATATTAGGCAACATTCATGTAGTGCTTTAAGTTTGAAGGCACTGTCCAAATATCAACTCATTTGATCTTTGGAACAACTCTAGGAAGTAGATATCCTTATTATGGTCCCCATTTTACAGATTATGAAACTGAAACAAAGGCTAACTGACTTGTCCATTGTCATACAGTTAATAAACATTCAAGGCCAAATTTGAACTCAGCTCTTCCTGACATGAATTCGAGTGCTATATTCACTGTTCCACCTAGTTGCCTAAGTCCTAGCACAAAAAAAAAAAAAACAACAGTATCTATTCTAGGGGAAAAAAAGAAAAAATATATTTGGGCTTAATTCTGGACTTGAGGGCAGGTGGTATAGTGGACAGAATGCTGGACCTGGAGTCAGGAAGGCCTGAGTTCAAATCCAGCCTGAGAGGTTTACTAGCTGTGTGATCCTGGGCAAGTCACTTAATTCTGTTTGCCTCATCTATAAAGTGAGCTGGAGAAGACAATGGCAAAAACCTCCAGTATCATTGTCAAGAAAACCCCAAGGGGATTACAAAGAGTTGGATATGACTTAAAAATGACTGAAGAAGGACAAACCAATTATTTATTAAGTGTCTACTATTCGCCAAGCTCTGTGCTAATTCTGCCTTGGACATGGCTGTGTGACCATGGTCAGTTCACTTGTCTTTTTTCAGACTCAATTTCCTCATCTGCTTAAGGAGAAGAGGTTTGACTATAGCCGTAGCATCTAACCTGACAGGTTAATTTAAAGCTCAAAGGTTATCAGATATGTCCATATACTATACTATATATGTTGTTAATGCCATGCTATCTTATTACTTGATTCTTAACAAAATAATTCAGATTTGGACTATGGAAGCTCTCCTCATTTGTGTTCCAGTGGTTTCCTGTTTTGTCATTCTTCTTGAATATACATACGGAGCACTATTCAACTTCCCTCCTAACTTTATAAGGCATCATCAGAAGACATGTCTTTGGATTATTTGTCCAGTTGAGTTTCAGGAGTTGTGCTGATCCAGACCTAAATTTTCATCCGTTCTCCCAAGTAACTAATGGCATACATTTTACAGACAGCAGGCCAGGGTTAGATATGCAGTCCATTCTCATAAAACTGAGGGAAGCTAACAGGCCCATGAGAAGATTGAACTTCAATCCTGACCTCATTATATTAGCTATAACACACCATACTAAGCAGCCACCTCTTTAGAAGACTTTTGTAATTAAAAAAAAAAAAGATCACCGTGGTAATTTTGCAAAGTCATTTGACTATCCATGCCACATTAGTGTTTTATTTCTAATTCTAAATCCTAAGACAGAGCAGCAGCATACGGCAATCAGCTTCACAATTAGATTTGGAAATTGTAGAAGTGTTGCTCAACTGTGATATTTTGGTTGCTAGTGTGAATTAACAGAGAATACTCAAGTGAGAGAATGCATTCAACCTGGCACTGTAAATTACTGTTTAACATCGCTCAGAAATGTTTTTGCTGCAGAGATTTTGGAATGTCATTATTTTTCAGCTAGTTCCTCTTCTAACTTTTTTCAAAAAGCATACTTCTCATCAAGGGCTTTGGGTATGCATTCCTTTCTTTTTTTAAATCAAAGAAGTTATTCACACATACTGTGTCATTTCAATGAATCCAACAACAAGAATTCAGTAGCCACTTACAATGTGCCAGACACTGGTCTAAATGCTGGGGCTACCTAGAAAACATGCTCTCCCTGGACTCAAGAGAAGCCATTCATACAGAAATGGGTACATCCAAGATAAATATAGAATAGATGAAATGCAGCTCTAAAGTGGAAGGCTCTAACAGCATGAGGGGTGAGGTGGTGGAACTGTTAGGAAGAACCTCCTGGAGGAGGCAGAGCTTAGCTCAGTCTTACAAAGAGGCAGAGGGCTTCTAAGAGTCAGAAGGTAAGTTCTAGAAGCAGTCAGTTTAGAGATAAGATAAGGACAGAGAAAGAGAGAGACAGACAGACAGACAGATTGGTCTATTAGGATATCTATCTCTTATCTATCTATCCATCTCCCTCTACATTCACACACACACACACACACACACACACACACACACAAACACACACACTACAAAGAGAGGAGAATGGAAATGGGAAATAGTTTGGGATGGGAGTAACACTTTAGGGAAATGGGCCAGAAGTGATATGGAGGCACAAATACTGACCAAAATGCTGAATGCCCCAAATCTTTAATAGATTCAAAATGCACTGGCTTTCTGAACACCATCTACACAAAAATGTCACCTAAGAGACCTCAGAGTCCAGGAGGCAGAGGGGTGGGTAGGGAGGTGGCAATGGCCATCATGGAAGCAGTATGATATGGAGAGGGCCAGGAAGTACAAATTAACAGATTTGTTGAAAACACATGTACATGAACAGTAAGGGCTGACCAACTCTGAATGTTATACATCCCAAATAGTCAAAAGATGTTTTGCATCATTATCAGATAGCACAAAGGAGAAAGACTAAGCAAGTTTCCATTGACAGCTCCAGCCTCTTTTCTTCTTGCTGAATTTCAATTAGAAGAATGGGAAAGGCAGTGGGAGTTCCTCACTCTGCTCAGAACCTGCAATGCCTGTCACTTTTGTGGACTGAAGTGTGAACATCCAGGTTCTGGAGAGCTGACAAGTCATCCCATCCTCCTTTGCACATTTGGCTTCAACATCTGGGTAAGATGAATTTGAAAAGAACGTAAGGTTTTCCTTGGCTCGATGTAAGAAACATTCAAAGAAACAAGGAGTTATATGAGCAAGTTGAAGCAAAATTGAACAGCTGAAGCATGCTAAAATTAAGTGGAAGGGTTTAATCTTCGCACAGATAGCCTGAAAGAAAAAAGAAAGAATTTTAAGAAGTTTATGTGATCAAAGTTTTCACTTAACCTAGAGAAATTATTTAGGAAATGGTTATAGCAGAGTAGACAATTCCTACATATGTAAGAATTACACTAAAAAATGCTATACCCAGGAAACAGCCCACAGTACTACTGTTTGGTAAACTATCTCTATAGAGGATAAATTGTCTGATCAGAAAGTCAGGAAGATCTGGGTTCAAATTTTGATTCTGACATTTATTAGCTGTGTAATCAGGAGCAAACCATGTAATGTCTCATGTTAGACAAGTTGTTAAAATGTATATAAATCATAGTTATAGCAATGGACACCTATATCAAAAGAGAGTAGTACCACAGAAAGAAAATAATAAATCCTTGATGTAGCCTTATTCACACACATGTACAAACACACTCACACACACACATCTGTGTTTATATGTAGAGATATAACTCTATCTACTTACTAAAAGCAACCATCATTTACATAGCATTTTAAGGTTTCCAAGTGCTGGACATAAGCCCTCCTTTATCCACCCAGCAATCCCATGATCCAAACGATATTGTTATTCTAATTTGAACAGATGAAGAAACTGAAACTAAAAGATGTTAAATGACTTGCCTGGGACACACAAGAAGAAGCTGAGATGGTTCTTGAATTCCTATCTATATTCCTGCTTTTAGGCTAGCAGCATTATGCACAGGAGTACCCCACTGCCTTCTGAGATAAAGAAATACTGTCAGGATCTCCTAATGCAGGCATCTAAGACATTGTTCTTTTACCTGGAAACAAGAATGACGTTGTGAATCATCAACAATCATGAGCACATTCAACTTTAAGAATGGGAAAAAAGTGGGGTGGCTAGGTTGCACAGTGAATAGAGCACTGGCCCTGGAGTCAGGAGTACCTGAGTTCAAATCTGGCTTCAGACGCTTAACACCTACTAGCCTTGTGACCTTGGCCAAGTCATTTAACCCCAATTACCCAGCCTTCCCTCTCCAAAAAGAAAAGAATGGGAAAAAATTATTTCAAAATATATTGATGGGAGGATGAAGGAAACCTGAGGTTTAAAACAAAAGATTGGAGAATCTCTACTTTTCATTCACGCATGATATTTTTTATGACATGTACGATGTTTTCTATTCACCTGAAACAGCAGAGTGTAGTTTAAACAACTGGGACTTGGGAGTATAAAACAGAACGAACCATCCTCTAACCTGTGGATGGCTGGAGCTGAATGAAGCAGGACAGAGACAAGAAGATCTCTTGTCTCTAGGAATGAATAGAAGTTCAATTACAAGGTGAGGGAAACAGCTTGCAAGCAATGAGAAAAATAAGACACATGAGCTTCTCCCCTTCCCCCAGTAGGGGAACCCGACTTAATGTGGCCAAACCTTGATTTAAATACTTGTGACTAGACAGAGTCAAATAGTTAGCGTAGCAGCAGTAGTGAGGTGTAATAGCAACGGTGAGAAAGGCTTGTCTAGTGACACAAAGTCCATTCATAGCAGGGTTTCATGTCTCTGCCCGTTGGTGCTTGCCTGAGTTCAGGAACCATCAGTTCTGTGATTTAGTTGTGATGCCAACCTCAGGGCACAGCTTGCTTGCTGGGCCTTAGCTCTGGAAAATAAGGTGTCTCCTAATAATATCTTGATATTTCCCCCTTTTGGCCAAAAGGAAGGAGTCTGAAAGAATTTCTCCCCTTCTGACTAATAAACGAAAGGCAGGTATAAGCCAAGATGCCACAAGCAGCCAGTTGGGAAATGTCAAGATGGTGAGTAGAAATGATCTTGTCTAGCCATTGTTTGCATGTAAACAGAAAAGAGAGGGTCAAGGATGTAGGAGAAAACAGCAACACACACTTGAATCAGGGCCTTGGTGGTTGGGCACATAACAAAAGGGAAGAGGAAAAAAAAAAAGAAACGAGTATACTCAGCCCTCATTCAGAATCTTGGAACAGCTGCTTCATTTGGCTATTGAATGCTTCTGAGTCTGTACAAGATGAACTTTGAGGTACTTGATGGGTTCTGCAGTCCACTCAGGAGCAGGAGCTTTCTTTAGATGATACAGGAGTCCCACACGTTTGGCAACTGTGAGAGTAGTCAGAAGGACATTTGAGTTCCTTGAGATGTACAATTGTGAGAAAACTCTTTGCATCAATCTTTGGATCAGAATTTCTGGTCAGCATCAGAAAGAGATGGTTCAGTTTCCCAGCCACGCAGGGCTAGGTTCAAATAATGCGATAAGGTTTTTCTCACAATTCCCATAATTTCATAATTACACTAAGTCAGTAACAGATCAAAGTACTTAGAAGGCCCACAATGGACTACTCCCAGTGAGGGAGATTTACAGATCACCCAGGTAACCAGGAAAAGAAACATAAAACATCTTGAAACAAAAGACCAAGCAATACAGTAGTTATCACCAATATTATGTAATATCAAGTCTCCTTGTATTCCAATGATGCTTCTCAATATCCATTTAATCAGCACATTTTAAGTCTCAGCTTCCTCTTATACTTATCTTGTCCCTAGATTTTTTTTTCTTGGAAAATAGTTTTTATTCTCAGGATAGCTATTTAAGGGGGCTCTGATTCTGTGGTTCCAAATCTAGAGGTTCCATGGGGTGGCTAGGTGGCACAGTGAGTAGAGCACCAGCCCTGAAGTCAGGAGGACCTGAGTTCAAATCCAGCTTCAGACACTTGACACACTTACTAGCTGTGTGACTCTGGGCAAGTAACTCAACCCCAATTGCCCTACAAAAAGCAAATCTAGAGGTTCCTAGATAATTCTGCTAGTAACAAAACTTAATACAACTTAGTAGATTTGTTTCTCCAATTTTGAAACTTCCAAGATTTTCAATTTATATACCATTTGCTATTTCAATTCTTACCTAAATCCTTTACCTTATATAAGAATCTTTTAAAAAATTATGAGGGTCAAAGAGCAAAATGAGCTCTTCATTTTTTTTTTAATTATCAGACAGAAATTTTTAAAAAGGAGAATAATTTCATTTTCTTTACCGTTATCAATATACTTTATGTGTAAAATAATCAATCCAAATTTGAGAATTTATTACTAAAACATACTCAAAGCCTGAAGTTCCATGTTAGATAAATTTGGAAGCCAATCACATACCTATGCATTTTTTTTTAACTTATGGCAATTTTTTTGTAATTATAAAACACCTGTTGTTTTTCAGCCTTTTTTAATTATTTATTTTTGATTTACAACATTCAGTTCCACAAGCTTTCGAATTCCAAATTTTCTCCCCCTTTCTCTCCTCCTCCCTCCCCAAAAAGGCATGAATATGACATAGATTCTGTATATACATTCACATGAAATACTTTCATATTAGTCATGCTGCAAAGAAGAATTATAACCAGGGTAACAAACCATGAGAAAGAGGAAACAAAACAAAATAGAGAGAGCAAATAGTATACTTTGATCTGCATTCAGACTCCATAGATCTTTCTCTGTACGTGGATTGCATTTTCCATCATGAGCCTTTTGGAGTTGTTTTAGGTCCTTGCATTGCTGAGAAGAACCAAGCCTATGAAAGTTAGTCATCACACAACGTGGCTGTAACTGTGTACAATGTTCCCCTACTTCTCCTCCCCTCACTCAGCATCAGTTCAAATAAGTCTTTCCAGATTTTTCTGAAGTCTGTCTGCTCATCACTTCTTATCGCACAATAGCATTCCACCACATTCATATATCACAACTTCTTCAGCCATTTCCCAAGTGATGGGCATCCCCTCAATTTCCAGTTGTTTGCCCCCACAAAAAGAACTGCTATAAATATGTTTGTACATGTGGGTTCTCTTCCCATTTATATGCTTGTTTGGGGATATAGACCTAGAAGTGGTATGAGAAGGTCAAAAGGTATACACATTTTTGTAGCCCTTTGGACATAGTTCTAAACTGCTTTCCAGAATAGTTGGATTAGTTCACAACTCCACCAACAGTGCGTTAGTGTCCCAATTTTCCCACATCTTCTCCAGCATTTATCATTTTCCCATTTTGTCATGTTAGTCAATCTGACAGGTGTGATGTGGTACCTAAGAATTGTTTTTATTTGCATTTCTCTAATCAATAGTGATTTAGAGCATTTCTTCATATAAGTATAGATATCTTAATTTTTTTTTCCTCTGAAAACTACCTGTTCATATCCTTTGACCATTTATCAATTTGGGAAACATGTAGTTTTTAGAGAAAATGGTCTAATCCTGATGTTTTTTTCAAAATTTGCTGTTCCACTTTTTTGGAAAATTTCCACATTGCATCTCTGTCTTATTACTTTGTCTAATCACCCCTTCTCCCCCCTGTTTTTTCAATAAAAGGGAAAAAAAAGGCCCAGGAATCTGACTTCTGATACCAATTAATGTCACATGGGACCAAACCAGCCTCTTACCTGTGGATGGCAAGAGCTGAACATAGAAGGCTAGAGCCTGAAGAGTGAGGAATCAAACAGGACTTTAATTTCAGCATGAGGGAAATGGCTTGCAAGCAAGGAAACAAATTCAACACATATGCAGCCCCCACCCCTGCCCCAGTGGGGAAACTCACTTTAGTATGGCCAGACCTTTATTTATATATTTGTGGCTAGACGTAGAGTCAAACTGCATAGTGTAGTAATAGTAGTGAGACATAATACCAACAGTGAGGCAAGATTTTCTAGTAATAAAAAGTTAATTCATGTCAAGTTTCATGTCTGAGCCTGTTAGTGCTTGTCCAAGCTCAGAGACCTTCAGTTCCAGAAGGTGAGCACAAAGGATTGTTATTATGCCAGGCTCAGGGCACAGCTTGCTTGCTGAGCCTTACCTCTGGAAAGCAAGCTGTCTCAAATCAAAGAATGCAAATTTCAATCTTGCCTCAGTTGTTTAATATCTTAGTGAACATGGTTGGTCATACCTCTTACTTTGCTGTACTGGGATTTTCTCAACTATAAAACATAATTGTTGGACAAAATGACCTAGAGGTTTTCTTCCAGCTCTAAATCTATAAGCATAATTTTTATCATTCTCTCTGTAAATAGGAGGTGTCCCCAGAATCTTTTCAACACACAAAGTACCAGTTTGACTGCATAAAAATGGGTGAACATAACAACCTAACATGTAACTTTTATTCATCATTCAATTCAATTGTATGAATGCTTATTAAATATCTTCTAGATGTAAGGCAGTATGTTAGGTGCTAGGGATGCAAAGTCAAACATGAAACAATTCTTGCCTTCGAGTGATAAATCAATGCTGAAAATGCAGTAGACAAATCATGATATTTGGTGGACTTTGGTTATCCTAATGTATCTATTGAATTCATGTGTTAATGGAAGATATATGGACATTTTACATATGCATCTAATAACTACAGCTAGTATTTGACCCTTAGAACAGTCCTGCAATGCACATTTTATAGGTTACCCCATTTTAAAAATGAAGAAACTAAGACAGAGAGAGGGGGGTAGTGAATTATTTTGGTTCATGGAGCTAATATGTCTTTTAGGCAGGATTTGAATTATTGTCTTCTTGATTCCCAGTCTCTCATTCTATCCATTATGCCATCAAGCTGAACCTAACATTACTAATGCTAATTATATACACATCTTTGTATGTGTGTGTGTGTGATATTATATATGCATATCACAAAAAGGTGTGTGTATTTGATCTAAACTTATGATTTCCTCAATCTAGAGAGCTCCAGTAGGGAAACCCTCCAAGCTTTCTAGATTATCACCTCACCTGTAATTTATAAACTTAAAGAGATCCTAAAACCTTGAGAGATTAAGTGACTGACCCATGATCAAACAGCTAGCACATGTGAGATGAGAGTTGAACACAGATCCTCCTAACCCGAATGCCAGTTTTCTATCCACAATATCCATGAGCTGAATCATTGTAGCTGATATTTATATAACACTAATATATGATCTCTTTATAGTAAGTGGGAGAAGTAAAGGTGTTGTGAGGTCCATTTCACAAATGAGGAAACTGAAGCAAGAAGTGTCTAAGAGACTTGTCCATAATCTCACAGATAGTAGCAGAAGTTGGATTTGAATCCAAAAGTCCCTTACACCCAGTTCCACTGAACATTCCAATCCACTAACCTTCTCCCAGGTATAACTCAAACATATTATTCATTAAACAATGTCTCATGAAGCCAGTAGTTCACCCTAAGCTTGAGGGTGAACAGGTGCATCTGAGCAATCCAATATTAGGACACTACTGCTTTACCATGGAAAATTATTAGCTATGAGAGCCTCTTTTCTACTAAGTAATGAGCTCAGCATGAATTTTTATGGACATGTTATAAATCCTTTAAAAACAAGACTTGTAATGAGAATAGTGTCCTTTAATTAGATGACAATATTAGTAGGTCTCCCCATAACTAAGCCCTTCATTTTCATCAGAAAGCAACTGTTTAGGCTAGTATGTAATTAAAGTATCAGAGCACATTGCCAGTGACTGAAGGAGACTCACTGGGGAATCACACTGCTACTACATAACCTAAGACAGATTAAATGGAGAAAGGAACAGGTTTATAAATAGCACTGGGGATTGCATAGCCAAAGGGGAAAAAAAAAGAAAATACTTTATTTTCATTAGAGAGTGTACATACAGAATGTAAAATTTGGGTGGAAGAGAAAAGTGATTTTGTTTATCCTAAGAGCATGAAAAAATTAATTTAGGGAAATACTATTTTTCTTTAACATGCAATGAGACAATCTTCTGGTTATTATGCTTTATTATGACTTTTATTATATTTTATTTTTTTCCAGAGAGTTTAATGGGAACTAGCATTTATGAGGCATATATTAAAACTGCTAAGCTCGTTGCATATTCATAACATTTGACCCAGATTATGAGCTATGGATTAGGTATTCTATTCTTTGTGGATCCAAACCTTGTTTCCCATTTGGATGACAATGGTATTGGACTTAGAAGAAAACCTATATTCAGATCCAGTCTCTGCCACATAAGACCTCTTTGACTTTTGTCTTCTGTTTCTTTATTTGTAAAATAAGGTGGTTGGATGAGCCAATAATCAAAGCGAAGTCAGAGTACTTTAAGAATTCTATAGTGTTTTGAAATCATTATGGTAGCGTGGTTCTGTGGGAATAGCTTTCCAACAATAATAGTATCACCTGAAAGGTAGAAAACAGTGTTTTATTGGGGAGGGGAAAAGCAACTTTACAAATAGCACCAGAGTAAACTTAACCACTTAATATGAAACATTTTAATATGGCGACACCATCCAGAAATATCTATAGATGATTACTATTACTTGATCCTCTACTTAATTCTTTGATGACGACATTGATGGACTTGTCTTTTGAAGTGTTGCATAAATAGGATGGAGTCCATTAAGAATTTGAAAAGTGTGACCATGAGAATTGCTAGCCCTAGTATTTCTAGACGTATGCCCCCTAGTGGTTGTGATGGCTACATCTTTGGAAATTTTTTCTTCTACTGAGGATATTTAAATTTGTTGGTTTCATTAATATAAGTATTATATTTTTGCTAACCAAAATAATCCCTTAATTAAATGTGTATGTTCATACATTTATGGGTGCATCCCTATATACTCATGTAGTATTATATACACA
>JAQQSU010009906.1:0-12567 GCA_028627135.1 Pseudochirops cupreus | reverse complement strand
TAATTTGATTAGCCAACCTTTTGCCCTTTTAAAAAATGTCAGATAGTTGCATTGTCTAGTACTGCAGTATTTTCCTCTTTCTCTGACATCTTTCAAAGATCTTCAACAGTGGCTCAGCAATGCGTTACATTTTCCAATTTGTTCAGAAGCCTTTGATTCAGTTCATCCAAGCCTAGTGCCTTGAATTCATTGAGGAAAACTAGATGTTATCTTACAGTCTGCTCATTTATCTTGGCTTTCCACTCCCTGGTAACCGCTTTTATTCTATCTTTCCCAGTTCAAAGATTATTTTCCTTAGAAGAGAAATGAAGGAACCTAAGGCTTTGCTAGCTCTGCCTTCTCACCATCATCCATTATCCTTATTCTACTCACTATAATCAGAAATTTTGTCCTTTCTTGAATCTTCTTTCCCAAAAAATGTCTTCATATTTAAAAAGACAAAACTTCACTGTATTAGGTATTAATCTCTAGCCCTCTATCTGCGTGGGTATTATTGCTCCTTTCTAGACTGTGTACATTTTTTGTATTCATCTTTCATTATTTACCTTTTCCTTCAACTTCTATATATTTCTTTTAAAAAGTAATGTTGGTTAGAACAGTTTTATTTGATGTGATGGCGCCAGGGGAAAAGGCACTGGATTTGGAATCAACCTGGATTTGAAGTCTTCCTCTGCTACTGTCTAAGCATGTAACTTTGGACAAGCCATTAAATGTCTCAGTCTGAAGAAAAGGTTTCTCCAGTAGGTCATCTGCAATCAGTGCCTCTGCTCCCCCTCTTCCCACTCTTTTAACTCTCAGGAGTCTTGGCTTCTGGCCTCATCATTAAGCTGAAACTGCTCTCTCCAATGTTACCAAGGATCTCTTACATGCCGAAACTAATTTTTTTCCCTCATCTCATTATTCTTGATGTCTTCACAACTTTGAACACTGTTGACCACCTCCTTTGCCTTGATGCTCTCTTCTCTCCAAGTTCTCCTTTCCGTCTGATCAGTTTTTCTCAGTCTCTTTTGCTGCATCTTCATCCAGATCCGGGTTGAATCTGATAGCTAATAATACAGTAGCTAACAATCACATAGCAGTTATATGTGCCAGGGACTCCACTAAGCACCTCATAATTATGACCTCATTTACTCTTCATAGCATCCAGGGAAATTGCATGCTATTACCCCTATTTTACTATCGAAGAAACTGAGGCAGCATTTAAGTGACATTCCCAGAATCACATAGCCAATAAGTGAGTGTATGATGCTAGATTTGAACTCAGGTCTTCCTGACTCCACATCTATGCTAAGGTCTCCAGTGGGGCAACTTGGCCTACTCACAGGTTGTTATTTGTCCTTTGTTCTCAAAAGAGGACCATAACATCAGGAAGATGATGCCATGATGTGCAGGGAAATTGGATTTAAGTGAAGGAGGATTGTGCAAGTCACCAGCCTAACTTTCTCCTCTGGAGCCATTCATGTCCACTGGCAAGATATAGATCAGGATGACTGATGATGGCTCTGGATGCAGTAGGAGACCTAGGCCTTTTAAAGCTAAAAGTCTTTCCAAGTTCTGACGTTGACAGAGGTAATGCCCATTCGATGATTAAGGCTGCTTAAGAAATGAGCCAAGGAATGACTCCTTTTATTGAACAACAACAACAACAACAAAAAGAATCTGGGAGGTGAAGACCCTCAGGGTTTCTGGCCAAAACAGAAACAATTACTATTTACATTCACTCTGAGCCATCTGGGCCCAAACAATGACCATTAAGTGGTGCTTGGGCTAGGTCCCATTATTGGCCTGTCAATGATTGCCAGAGTGAATTGGGTTTAAGGCCTGGTCTTTAAGAAAGAAATCTAGCCAGTAAACCTCAAGATATCTTGCTAGGTTTCAGCCACCAAATTTTATATTCCATGACTCCGTGTGGTGTGAGAGTGCCATAGAATCACCTAGCACAGACTTACTCTGTGAGCTCCTTGAGAATAGGGACTCTCTTATGGTTTTCTTTGTATTTTCTGTGCTTAGCATAGTGCCTGCCATTTATCTGACCCATAATAAATGCTTGTTTTGAGGCTGACTAAAGTGCAAAAGAGCCCACACTTCAAAATAAAATATCCTACAAAAATAGATATAATTCTTCATGGTAAAAGATGGATCATCAAGATGATCACAGATTACCAATTACATCTATGGAAACAGAGGTGAATAGAATCTTTGATATGTAGACTGCAAACAAAACAAGCTTAATAATGTTATAGAATTTCATATAAAGCATGAAATTACTAAATAATAGAGCAATCTTTGTATACTACAAGGAAGAGAAAAAGACTTGTTCTTTAGAAACCATGACTTTCATGGGGTCATTGGTGATATGAAGAGTATATCTGTAGGAGATGGAACAAAACCCATATGATGAGGTGCAGGCTCTGGGAGCCCCCTTGACCTCTCCTTGAATCTTTGAGATACAGGCTCTGGGAGCTCCTTGAGCTCTCCTTGAATCTTCCCATGTAAGGCATTTGCCTGAGGCAATAGGTCTTTCCTTGTGGCTCTGTCCAAGTCTTCAGCTAGCCCTCTTGTCTAGCAATTTCCCATCCTTGATCCTCCTGTCCCACCCTTGAACTGGCCTAGCTCACCATTGTCTGTGGTCTCCAGGTAGCCTCCAGCAACTTTCCATCCTTAATCACTGCAGTCTGACCTCATCTGACTCCTCCTGAAGACCCTCTCCAAACTCCTCCTCTAGACCACCCCTAGATTCCCACAACCTTTCTATACATAAGACCCCGCCTTCCCTCCATGTGGTGTGAGAGTGCCGTACAATGACCTAGCACAGATTTACTCTGTCCTGCTTGCCCAATGTAAGTCTTACAGACAGCTAGGCTCCTTAAGAGTCTACCCCATATGGTGAACTTTTAATGAACTTTTAATAAACTTTACTTTTCTTTGGCTGAGAGAAGACTTGAGTCGAATTCTTTCAGCAGGACCTGGCGTGTTGGTATTTTGGGGTCTCTAGCAACCCTAACCCTCTTTATGGGTAACCACAATCACATATGTGAGGGATAAAACAAAAATATCATGTAGGAAAGAAAAAGAGGAGAATAGCAAATAGTTCAACAGTATTTTTTTTAGAATCAAGGAACCACAAAAGAATTAAATTTGAGTGGGATCTTCAAGCATATTATTTGGAAAAGAGGTAAAATAAGGGTTTTATATAGTGAAAAACATAACCAATTATAACCTTGACCATTGATGATTAAACTTTACCCATGAAAATGTAAGAGGCTATGAAATTAATTAGGAAGCAGAACACAACAGTTTCCTGAATAAAAGAGATTCACTTAAACAGGGAGATGGAACAAAATTTGTTATTATTAAAATGAATTTTTTTAAAAAAGCAAGAGAAGTACTATAATCATGATTTCAAGTAATGCAGTAATAAAAATAAATACTGCAATGAGATAAACAGGGAAATTACAGCATGCTGAAAATAAGAATGTGTAAATTGTTTATCACAGTGCTTGGTACATATTAGGTGTTTAATAAATGGTTGTTCCCTTCCCTTCAAGCACTATAGATCGTGGTAAATATCAATATTAGTTTTCTATGTAGCAAATGGCCAAAGATGAGACTGCTAAAAGAAAACCCTTAATAAAATAAGAAAAAATTGATCAATACATTAAGAAAATAGTTGCAGATGAATTGAATGTTTCTCTTTCAAAATTTGTCAAACTAAGCAATATAATGAAAGCAAATTTATAAACCGAACAAAAGATTCTTATTAAAAAAAAAACTAGTTTGGTTTGACACAAGGATATTATTAAATGGGAATTTTAAAGAATACATTTATTTTTCAGCATCACCCAAGGATCTTTTCAAAAGAAAGTAATCATATGCTTGGGCATACTGAATTCATAAATTCATATTTATAGACCATAGCACAAAATTCTATTTAGTAAAGGAAACAGGAATAAAAGATAGATATAAATGGAGATAATTACTACCTCCTAAAATAATAGAACAAAATATTAAATAGAAAATGACAAGAGAAACTAGTTAAATGTGTGAAATGCAAAAAAAGAAATAGGAAACATTTTCTTTGTGACTATATTAACAAGACAGTAGACTAATGAACAGAGCATGCAATTGAATGGGAAAAAAAACAAAAAAACTAACAATTCCAAAAGAAGCACAAATGAAGACATTTTTAAAATCAAATGAGAAATAAATGAAAACCCAAAAGTTCTTGAACTGATCAATAAAACAGCAGTATATTTTAAATGACAAAATTAATAAATCACAACTAATTTATTTTAAAGCAAGATCAGTAAACCTAATTCCCCAAATTAAGTCTCCAAATTAATTCATAACAAATGAAAAAAATATTACAAAATATCAACAATTAATGTAATTGATTAAATGCCAGAAATCTGAAACCTTCTACAGTGTTAATAACTATAAAAATATCAAGATTATAAAACATAATACAAGTAATTTTAAAATATTAGATATCAGGAAGATAAATTCATCTTGTATAAAATAAACTTTCCAAAAAGTAGATGGAAGGGATTCTTGGTACAGATATATTTACTAGTAAATTCTATCAAACATTTAAAGAACAAACAATTTCAAAAAATGGAAAAGATGAGCACTTTACTACATATATATGTAGTCCCAATACCAGAACCAGGGATGATAAAATATGGAAACATAACTACATGCTAATATGACAAATTTTAATGTAAAATATTAAAGTAGCTATAACTAATACATACATAAATTTTTCATTAGTGTCCAATTTATATCATACAGGAAATGGAAAAATATTTCAGAGTTAAAAAAACTATTAACAAACAGTCATATAAATAATAATAAAATAAATTAAACCACACATGATTATTCCAAAAGATGTAGAAAAATGTTATGGAAAGGATGTGGATTTTGGTACCAAAAGACCTTGGTTCAAATCCCATCTCTGTTATTATTGTGTGAAATTGAGTAAGTTTAAATTCTCTTGTCTTCATTTTTTTAAAATAAAATGTGAGGCTGGACTACATGACTTCTAATGTTTCACCTGGTTTTAAATCTATGATTCTATCATTTTATTGTCCTTAAACAAACTGAAAAAAAAAACCAAACAACTGTTCATAGCATTTAATATGGTTCAGAAATGGAAGTCCTTGGCCAGGAGTGGGAAACCTGCAGCCTTGTCACCATATGTGGCCCGTTAGGTCTTCAGGTAGGACCTTTTGACTGAATCCAAAATTCACAGAACAAATTCTCTTAATAAAAGATTTTGTTAGGTGAGGTTTGGATTTAGTTAAATGCCCCCATTTGAAGACCTAAAGGGCCACATATGGCTTCAAGGCTGCTGTTTCCCCACTCTTGTCCTAAGCTAATAACCTAAGAAGGTTAGTAACAGAAATAATAAGACCTATTTGTACAAAAAATATTCTGAGCACTATTATTTATAACAAAAATTGGGAACATGAATAAGCAAAATTTGGGAGATAAATTATATCACAACAAATTATGATATATGAATGATACCATATAATATTATTGTACCATAAGAAATGATAAATATGAAGAATATATAGAGAAGACACATGAATGGATGTAGAGTAGAAAATTAAAGTCAAGAGAAGAATGTACAGCAATTAGATATTGCATCCCAAGAAAACAGTAATAATACACACATATTCAAATATGTACATGTGTATTCAAGCATACATACATACACATAAATGTGTATATATATATAAAACATACATATTATGTACATGTCTTTAATACAAAACAAAATACATAATATTGGTAGATCAGTTTCTTATGCAAATAAATAAGCAGCTCCCTCTATTGCTGCTTATCAGAAACCATTCTAATTGTCAATTCAGAATTTGCATTGGCAAGATTCCCATTCCATGTGAGCTGGCTGCCTCAGCAGAATATTTACTTACTAAATATTACCTACACTTTCTCTGAAACCTCTGAAATTTGAATACTCTAAATTTGGCCTGCACATTAGAGATATGCTCATCTTCTCTATCACAAATTATTCAATGAAGTGGTCAACTTTCCTCATAGCCATTGACTCCACTGTCATTAATAGTAAAAAAGAAGTACTAAGCTATTGACCTATTCCATTTCATATATATTTTGTTTTCCAGTCTCATATATAAATATCATATTTCACCATGTAATCATTGCAGATTTTATTCCAAAAAAGGGAGTGTGACCATTATGTGAAGATTTTTTTTTGATTGTGCGAGTATTACTTAAAAATCACTGCTGACAGACAAACTGTACAGTTTAGCTAGAACAGGAAGAAGCAAGTCCTACCATATCATATAACTTACTCGTGGCAGCTTTGTCTGCCTGCTGGTCTGCTCCACTCTCACCTACAGTTCTTCATTGGGTTCAGTGACAATACTGTTAGTACTACAATGTTCTAAACAAACTATGCAAGTTGGCTTTTGGAAATATACTGACTCTGTGCCTGCACTGAGAATTCTAGACTCATGTCTCACAATGTGGGAGAGATACATGCATATCCCTATGCCACTGGTGAATATACTGTCCGTTTACCTTTTAAGCATCATGACAAACAGAATTATACCATGCAACAATTACTTAATGAAATGTCACAAACCAATTTTTGAACTGAAAAAACAGGGTGTGTTGATTATATGGTGGCAAAGATTATGTGGTGAAATACAGTACCCTCAGTAAAGATGATCTTCCATTAACTGAGTTTCATAAAGAGGTTTTAATTGGCTTATTTTCCCCTCTACCTATTTTTACTCTTTTGTGATCTTGCTCATTTTTAATGTCATCTTCTTTTCTGATGTTTTACAAGTGAGCTTATACTTATAAGGGCTGATATAAACCTAGAATACAGTAATAGAAAAAAAATGTTAGCCCTTTATACTTTTGTCCTATGAGAACCTATTTCAATTAAATCAATCGATTGGAAGTATAAACTGGATGTAAACAACTAGTAGAACCAATAAATTTTTCTGTCAAGCAATATAAAGCCATTTTAGTTATTGCAATGGTTGAGGATTTGGTGCCTCAGCTTGAATCCTTTGGGTTAAGTAAAATAGTAGAATAAGACAGAACCCAAGAAATGTGAGCATCTATTTGACAGTGGAGAGTAGGAAAAAAAAGACCCTTAAGAAGCTATGAGGGAGGTGGGGAGTACATTGGCCTCGGTCTCAGTCCCACCTTTGAACAAATGAGTACCTAGTGAATTTTGTAGAAACAAAAAGTTTGAACTTTCATGAACATCCTTCTAGTGTCCCCTAGACTCATGTTATCATCTGCATTGATAGCCAAGGAAAGATTGTATAGTATGAGAAAAGACTGATCCAATGCTCTACGAAGGGCCTAGGGTGAAAAAAATCACCTCTTTTTTTTTTCACATGGGTACATTTGAGAACTCTAGAGGAATTACTTCCCAAAGCTATGAATTGCTGTATTCTATAGGTGTTCTCTGAATTTAATTACTTACTGATGGAGGAGAGTTTTACTGATATTATGAGATGTTTGTTTTTTTTTTTTTTGCTAACTACACAGCCATAGTAAAAGCACATTTGAAAAAGCTAATTTAGCCTAGTTAGCAAATATCAACTGATAATCATGGGGGAAGCATCCAAGTGGAGATTCATAATTTCTAGTATTGGAAATAAAAATCCAGTCTCTCATAGGTACCACTTACTGACAAGTTGGGTTTCGGTTGTTCAGTTACCATGGCAGGGTTTGTGGAGATTGAGATAGTAACTCTTGCATTGCTACAATGAAGCAATTGAACAATAAGTATTTATTAAGCATTCACAATGTGCCAGGGCAATATGCTCAGGGCTGGGGATGCAAAAAGGAAGCAAAACTAAAGTAGTGTTTCTCTTGTATTCCATTCTTCTTTCTTATCATGGAATTTAAGTACATTATTTGTCCATTGAGACAATTTCTGGGTTCTTTTAACCTCTTCATTATAGTGACTATTTCATATTGGTTAAACAGAGTAACATTCAAAGTCTATGCTTTTTTTCTCCTCCTCCCCCCGTTTCCTGCTTTCTGTTTCAAGAGATTGTTTAAATAAATCAAATTGAAACCATTGTAATTGCTTTCAGTGTCTCCTCAAATATTTTTTTTCTTTTAATGTGGTATTGATTTTGACCTCTGATGAGCTGACTGTGCACAAGCTACTGATTCTGAGTAAATCCTGCATCAATAACAGGTTGTTTCTTGTCTATTAAGATATCTTCAATTTTATTTTTATGAGGCTTGTTCTTGCCATATTGGTTGCCTTCTGAGTCCATGCTAAAGTCATAATGTTAGTCAGGTGTTAGCATTTGTTCTTATCTGTAAATTGTTCCCCTACTTAATTTCTTACTGTTGAACCATTTACCAAAATGTCTTTCAATATCTTCAACCATGTTCACCTTGACATTTGTTAGTATTGTGGTATATGCTAACACTGACTTTTCCAAGTTCTTAGGAAAGCATCCCCCCTTAATTTCCTTCAACAGATGTTGATAATTGACTGCAATTATATTCATGAAAATCTGTTTCCTTTTTTCATGAGTATTGGAAGACAGGTTGACTTAAGTTACATAGGGTAACAATTATCTTTAGCTGCCCAAATTCTCCAAATGCTCTGTATTAACCTTTCTCAGAAAAACCTGTGAATTTTTTCTTCATTTTTGTCTGTAACTTTTTCACGTCTTCAGTTTTTATTTTTTGCCAGACTATCAAGATGAATGTGGCTCATCTCTTCGAGTAATGTGTTAGCTCATTGTTAGGGGAAAAAAAAAAACACCTTACAAGGGCAGAAGAGTAACAATAATGTATGTAAATGATCTAAAAATTGTGGAGTTCTTAATACTTTCATTCCTTCCACCATTCTACAGAAACAAAATTCTCAGAGTTAAAGCACATTTTCAATTTCTCTCTATTTTATGGGTTAACATTGCTAGAGTGTTCATCACCTACAAGCCAACTTTATGAAATTAAACCTTTTTATATTTGATTTATCTTGATCTTGGACAACTCCCAAAAGTCAATTACTACCACCATCCCAGCTTGGAAAAAATACCTAGAACTTGAGCTTCACTAATATAGCCCAGCATAATGGAGTTAATGAATTAGATGATATATTAGAGACTATTTAGTCCAAAATACATATGACCAAAAATTCATTCTGTAGTAATACATGTAAGTAGTCGTCTTGCTCCAGTTTATATACCATTATTGAGGTGGAACTCACTACCTCTTCAAGTAGACCATTCTACTTTTAGATTTCTCCCCACCCCATTATTCCAAATTTCAATTTTCCTTTTCTGCAATTGCTCCTTGGTCTGATCTCTGGAGCAAAGCAGAGCAAATATAATGCATTTTTTTCCTATTTTCTTTTAATTCTGAACTTAACAAACACCAAATAAAGTAAATATTTCCATATAGAAAGAAAAAACAGAAAAAGAGGTTTTTAAATGATCCTGAGAATTCCTAGTGGACTTTTAAAAAACATTAAATATGCAACAATTCAAACTATTTTCTTTTCCATACAATAATCCTGTTAAGCACTTTAAAATTATTATCTCATTTGATCCTCACTACTATCCTGGGAGGTAAGTGCTGTTAGTATCTATATTTTGTAGATAAGAAAATTGAGGAAAACAGAGACTGAGTGACTTGTCTGGAGCTGCACAAGTAGTAAATATCCCAGGCTGAATTTTTCCTAGTCCACACCTAGCACTCTATCCATTGTATCACCTAGTTGTTATCCAGAGATACTGCCTTCCCAAAAGGAATTCTTTTTAAAAATTTTTCTTTATTTTAGACAAAGACTAAAACTTAAATGCATAAAGAAACACTATAAACTTAAATATAAAATAAGAAAAGAAAAAAAACATTTCATGTGATGCACAGTAGAACATAGGAAAAGATTCAAAATATATAGCAATGACATCATTTCAAGAAAGCCTATATATTAAATATTGTGCGTTAAGTTGAGTGTTGCCCATCTTTTCTTTGCTTCCTTGTATGTAGTTTTTTGTTCTCTGCTCTATACTTTTTACTTTGTTCTTTTTCCCTCTTCCTCCTCCCTACTCACTACCACAAGGCAACAATTGTGCACATATATATTTATATATAGGTATTGAGATATATACACACACACACACACACACACACACACATATGCATATATATGCATATGCACATATACACATACATACATATATAAACATACTTTCCCTAAGAGATTCTACTCCTAATATTTTTATGTTTGTACATATATCTTTTTTCCTGTTTCTCCCAGCTCCTCTACATTACTTCTACCTACAAGGTAGAAGGTATTGATCTCCTATTACACAAAATACCCCCACTCCAGCAATACCTCCCTTAAACTCCCATTCTCCTAAATCTAAGCACCCTTTTGCACACCCCTTTGACCTATTCTGTCCCCCTCTCCTCTAAAGCTCCTTCCCTTATCTTCTCATTCCACTAAATTTAAACACAATTCTATACCAACCTTTTAACCTATTCCCTCACTCTCCCCTCTAGAAATCCATCCCTTATCCTCTCCCCCCTCCCTATCCCCTTAGAGTTTTGTTACTTTTTTTAAATTTAGAAAACTTTTCTACTCTTCTAGATGTATATCTATCTATATCTATCTATCTATCTATCTATCTATCTGTCTGTCTGTCTGTCTGTCTGTCTGTCTATCTATCTATCTATCTATTCCCCTCTTAAACCTATTCCCAATGAAAGTAGATTTCCAGAACTAACAGTACCCCTCCTTCTTCTAATTCCTCTGCATTGGTTCTTCCATTTGTTTAGTATAATTACTCTTTTAGCTCTTTTGGAATGGTTTTACTTTTGAAAGTCATATCATACTCAGGTCTACCCCATTCTTTTTTATAAGCTACGTAATTACTAGTAACAATCTTAGACATAGGTTTAACTTTTTCCGTACATAAAAGGTAAACATTCTATCCTTATTTAATCCCTTGTAATTGGTAATTGGTATGTACATTATATTTCTCTCTGTTTTCATATGTCAAATCTTCCACGGAATTTATTTTTTTAAACAGATTCCTGAAAGTCTGACAGTTGATCAAACGTCCGTTTTTTTGTCATTCAAAATAATGCGTTGCTTTGCCAGGTGTATTGTTAATGCATTTTTGCTTATGGGAAGATATTTCCCATTTGTTAATAGGCCCTTGTGACCTCTTGAGTCACATGGAAACCCGAGTCAAATGATTCTGTGGTTGAGGAGCTTACAGAATGCATGAAGCAGGAAGAGGGGAGCAGGAAGATTAGAAGAGAGCCCAAAGGAAGTTGGTCAAAGCAGCTAGAGCTGAGGGAGAGAGAGGCAGCAGGCAGTAAGCTGTGAGTTGGATGGTGTTTGTTTGTTGGAAGGCCCTAGCAGGGGGAAGGCTTGGGGATGGTGGTGCCCCCCTGCAGTGTTATTGTGTATAGAATTCTTTGTTACTATGATAGATTTGGCTTTCTGGTGTTGGGATTCAACTTTCTGGCATTTGAATAAATTTTTTGGTTCTGTTTTCCATTTGAAGAGGCTGTTATATTTTGTGATTCAGAATTGTGCTGGTATGTTCCTAGCCACTGTAGGCACCATGAATATGGCTTTGGTCACTACATTGCATATGTTATTTTTGGTCAGAGACCCAGTTCTTTTGCTCTTCAATATATAGTATTCAAATACCCCTGATTTTTTAGTGTCACCAATGCTAGGTCCTGTGTGATTCTAATTGTAGTATCATCATATGTAAATGTTTTTTTCCTTGTTATTCATAATATTTTGTCTTTAATTTGGTGGTTTTAGAATTTAACTTTAATATTCCTGTGAGTTTTTCTCATAGGATTTCTTTCAGGGGATGATCGGTGATTTTTTTTCCCATTTCTACTTCTCCCTCTTGTTCCAATGCTTCAGGACAATTTTCTTTACTTCATTTTTGCATTACTGTTAGAAGATTATTTTTTTAAAAATCAGAACTTTCAATACTTCAATTGTTTTGATGTTTTCTCTTCTTGATCTGTAATCTAGATCTGTGGTTTTTCTTATGATATGTTTCACATTCTCTTCAACTTTTTCATTCTTTATGTTTTGGGTTTTTTTTTTTAATTTCTGCATCTGTTATGACTTCACCATCTTCCCCTTGCCCAATTCTGATTTTTGAGGAGTCATTTTCTTTCTTAAGATTATGGATTTCCTTTTCTTCCTTTTTTTTTTAGTGTTTTAAAAAAATATTTTATTTTATTTATTTTAGTTTACATCATTCATTTCCACGAGATTTTGAGTTACAAATTTTCTCCTCATCTTTCCCCTACCCCCACCCTTAAGACAGCCATCCCCTTGTATGACCCCTCCCCTAATCTAATCTCTCCTATGTCCTGCCCCTCACTCCTCCAACTTTCAGATAGGGCAGGATGAATCTCCCTTCCACAGTGCCTGTGAATCTTAAGTTCCAGTTGGATGTAGTTAATAATAATAGTAATAATAATTGTATATATATATATACACACACACACACACACACACACACACACACACACACACACACA
>JAQQSU010009905.1:0-12567 GCA_028627135.1 Pseudochirops cupreus | reverse complement strand
AAATGATATTTGATTGATTAAAGTAAGATTGTTAACCCACTTTGAGTTGCTTTCCTTTAGAAAAGCAGATCTAAGAACCTGTGCTAGTAGCCGCCCTAGGTATGCTAGGGTGCTTGCTGATACATCCAGCAGGTAAGTATTTGATGCCTTCCATGCACTGTGCTATAAAAACACTGGGTACAAGTATGAAAAAGACTTAAGACATAGGAGGACACTAGAAGTAAGCACCTTCAGGGCCTTCCTTTGCATCCCCAGGGCTTATCATGAGTGCTAGATACATAGTAATTGCTATTAAACGCTTATTTGACTGACTGACGGAAGTTCAGAGGAACAAGGGCAGAGTTGTGGCAGGTATACAAATAACTAATACAACCTACAGGCTCCTCTGATGCCTTTTCTTGGTATGGAGGTGACCTTGGGTTCTCAAAGGCCATGCTAATGGAGCACAAACTTGGACAGCTCCTACCAAGCAAGAAAAGCTTCCAGAGGAGAGGTGGGAGACATCCAAGGTCCAAGAAGGGCCAAGGATGCTCAGAAGCAGGAGGCTGGCCACTGCGAGACAAATGATTTGGGTCTGGGCAGTTCCAAAAGCCAGTTTACTAAAGTGTAGAGAAGGGCAGCTGAGTGGCACAGTAGATTGACTGCCTGACCTGGATTAAGGAAGACTCATCTTAATGATTTCAAATCCAGCCTCAGAAACTAGCTGTGTGACCCTCCACAAGTCACTTAAACCTGTTTCACTCAGCTCCTCTGTAAAATAAGCTGGAGAAGAACTAGCAAACCACTCTAGTATTTTTGCCAAGAAAACCACAAATGGGATTAACTGAACAACAAAAGTACAAAGGGAAGGGTATGATGAAGGGAGGCTCTATCCTGAAGAAACCTCAGAAACTTGAAGAGGGGAAACAGGGACATGAGAGATTCAAGGAAAGGGGAAATCAAATCAGGGAAAGCCTCGTGGAGGAGGTGGGCCCTTGAGTAGGGCACCGAAAGAAGGGAAAGCTTTAAACACGCATGGATGTAACGCGATCCTGCCATGGGACCCTGTTAGGTGTGTAAAAGCAATGCAGTCAGGAAACAGTGACGGATAGCCCGTCTGGGCTATGCATAGGGTAGACAGCCTGAAGGGGGTGTAATGTGAAATAAACGTGGAAATTGAGGATTGTAGAGGGTCTTATACGCCGCATAATAAAGCAGACAATTTTATTTGTAGGTGATGGGAACCATGGAAGATTTTTGAGCAAAATCTTGCGGGATCAAATCTGTGCGTTTGGACTATTAATTGAGCAGCGGATGTGGGATGGATTCTCTGATGGCAGAAAGAACGGAAGCAGGGAGACCAGTTAGGAAGCTATTACCATAAGCCTTTTACTCTGGCAAATGTGGTACAAGGGTGTGCTTGGGACAGTGCCCTCCGCTCCCTGCCCCCCGCCCTCAGGAAGATTCATTAGAGCCGAACTTTTTTTTATGGGGTGTCTTTCAGACTAATCGCAGTTGGATTCACCCTTCCCAGCTTGCCTGGAGGAGAAGAGGGAAACTGGGAGCTGAGCAGGAACTGGTCCCAGGAGGCGAGGAGGGCGTGGTGGCCCGAGGGTCGCGGTGCCTTAGTGTTTGAATGCCAAGCATCCTAGGAGGGCCTCGGAGAAAGCAGTGAATGAATAGGTAGGGGCGGGGCCTGAGGTGTGCGCTACTTCTACGTCGGACACCGCCCCCTATCCCCTCCTCCAGCCACTTTCCCGAGGGTGGGGGGAAGTTGGAGGGGGCGGGGGGAGTCTGTCGCTCTTATAGCGCCAGAGATGAGCTCAGGGAACCATTCCAGCCTCCCCGTCTCAGCAGCAGGTCGGACTTCTCCAGCCTCACCAAGCACCGGTAAGGAGGGCACACGGCGCGGTACAGGGTTTTGTGCTGATGCACCGACTCCTCCCGCTCACGTACCTTGGAAAATGAGTCCGGCTCAGTCCTCTCCTAGTGCTTCGACCGCCTGGCACTAGTTCCCTGGGCAGACACCTGCTGGAGCTGGAAGGAGCAGCTTCCTAGCTCTTGCCCATACCTCCTGCACCCCGGGGCCCAGCTACCCTGCAGGGAGGGGGACACTGCAGTGCCAGACATAGAGAAAAAGAAACAACCTAAGAGGGGAAAGGGGGGGGGGGGGAGGAGGAGAAGACCGGCGAGATAGGGAGATCGGTTCAGAGAGGGAGAAAAGATAAACAAAATTCAAACTCATCGAACGTCGTTCAGCAGGTGATGCTATGTATGTGCCTGGTGCCTGGCGGCGTGGCGTAGGGGGTAGAGAATGCTGGCCTTGGATTGAGAAAGACCAGGATTCTAGTCCTGCCTTTAACCCAGCTTGGCTGCTTCTCCCTGGGCAAGTCACTTAAACCTGAGTGCTCCTAGGCGACTCTTGAAGCATATTAGGTGCAGCTTTACGGTAGTAGAGAGAGATACTCACCAGATGCTTCCTATGCCCCGGGAATCACAGGTTATATTCTTTTAAAAGAAAAAAAAAATTTATTCGAGGGAAAGAAGTTGAAATCAGAATGATAATACTAATCCACGTGGCTAGAGTTTGCAAATTTCTCTTCTCGCCATAGCCATAGCCCTGTAAGTTATTAGGTACTATGCCTGTTTTACAGATAAGGAAACTGAGGCCCATTTAGGTTGAGGAGCTTTCCCAAGGTCACACAAATAGTAAGCTAGGAAATAGAGAAGAGGTAGAGAAGCGAGCAAGGAGAGAAAAGAAGAGTTAGGGATAATTGAAGAGAATCAAGGACCGGCACGATGAGGACCGTGAGAGTTCCGTCTTAGGTTAAGGAAGCCAATCTGCTGGGCATAGGGGAGGCAGAGCTGTGAAGCCCTCAGTCCTGCAGGCTAAGGCAAAAGGAGGTAAAATCCCTGGAAGCCCCTTAAAATGCTGTCCCTGGCCCTCTTGGTCCTGGATTACAACGACGAGTTGAGGACAAGGGGTCTAGGGACCGCAGTGAATTTAGTCCCCTCCCACGTAGCTCTCAGAGTGGTTTGAAAGGGTCGAGGTACCCTGAGTCCTTAAAGGAAGAATGAGCCTGGACTGGTAGAGCCCTGGACCCTGAGCCCTGCCAACGCTGAAAACAAATCTTTCCCTGAACTCCATTTCTCCCCCTCCTTCTTTTCGGCTGAACCTGCCAGGGAGCCACCCAGCTTTCTTCCTGCTGGGCCCTGGGGGCTCTGGGTCAGGCCTCTGGGTCTGTACAGAGCATCTCTGCTTGACCTAGGTCTGGGCTAGGCCAGAAGGGGTGGGGAACCCGCGGCCTCCAGGCCACCGACTCTTCCCCCCCCCCCCATTTAACTTCCTGGAAGCTGGGTAGGTAATGTACCCTCCTCCAGTCCCTAGCTGCTCTGCTTCCTGCTTGGAAAAACTGAGGGACTTTTCCCTCTCTCTTTTACTGCTTCCCAAAGGAGTTGACACAAGGAAACTAGAGAAGGCTATGGGAGTCACCCAAGAAAGAAGGAAAGGTCCCCACCCCGTGGGGGTTTTCCCCTGTCTGACTTTCTGTTGTCTTTGGCCCCTCAGGACAAATTTTTGAAGGTAGAGGTTGAGGACATTGTGAAAGAGAGGAAAAACCTCTCCCATCTCCAGGCTCAACTGTGTGCCAGAGGAAGCTCTGGGGTGCCTGTGGGTCTGAGGGAAGTGAGTTGGGCTGGGCCTTGGGTCTGCAGCAGCTCTCTGTCCCTTCAGTTATCCATCTGTAAAATGGGTGCATGAGATAAACAAAGAGGATGAGGGAGTTTTGAGAGTGCATGAAGAGTATGACCCATTGGCCAGAGGTTTGACCTTCCTATTTAGAGGCAGCATGTCACCCTAGAGAAAGTGCCTGATCTGGTGCTAATAATAATTTATGTTGCTCTTTAAGACTTGCAAAGCATATTTTATGTCATTTCATCCTCAGAAACAACCCTGTGAGGTAAGTGCTATTATTTTCCTCCCGTTTTTACAGATGAGAAAACTGAGGCTGAGAGAGCCAGAGTGCCTGGCAATGTTTGAGGGGATATTTGAAATCAGATCTTTCTGACACCAGGTCCACCGCTCTTCCCACCATGTCACCTAGCTGACTTAGCTTCAATAGCCCCTGACATTTATTAACTGAGCATCAAAGGCAAGTCACTTAAGCTCTGTCAGCCTCCGTTTTCTCATCTACAAAATGGAGCTCATAATAGCACTTACCTCACAGGGTTGTTCTGAGATTCGAATGAGATAATTAATCGGAAGCAATTTATAGAATTTCAAGTTCTATGTAAACACTTTTTTATTATTTCCTCCTCTGGGACACAGGTCACTGGTGAAGCAGGACTAGGGGTGGTTCTGCCTCTGGTTCAGAGGGAGAAGTGCCTGGAAATGTCCTTACCTGGGCTCTTACAGAGATTGACAAGGAAGTGGCTTTTTTTTCCCCTCTGTCATGGGTGGGGCCCACTTTGGGTCTCCCAAGTTTCTACCACTCACTCTGGAGTGAAAGGAAAGCAAAAGCATGTAATTGCTTAAGAAGTAGGTCCTCAGCTGGAGAGCCCAGAGCCTGACTCTCTCCCTGAAAACAACCTTTTTCACTGATCAGTGAATTGTGATTTGTTAATTAAAATTTAACTAGCAAAAATTTTAATTGCTAATTAAAGATGTTTTAAGTTAAATTTTTAAAAAACAATGCATAGCTCCTACTGATTCCCCTGCCCAAACCTCCCACCAACACAGGTACTCCTTTTCCTACCTTATTCTATAACTATATCCATCTTCTAATCAGCTGCCACAAGATCAAGCCCAAGAAAGGCAGCTAGGTGGTGCAGTGCTGCCTCTGGAGTCAGGAGGACCTGAGTTCAAATGCAGCCTCAGACACTTAACACTCACTAGGTGTGTACCTTGGGCAAGTCACTTAACCCCAATTTCCTTGCCTACCCCGCCTGCAAAAAAAAAAAAGATCAAGGCCAATAAGGGGAAGCCTGTGGTGAGTGGCTAGGGTCATTTAGGGTCATGCTCTGACCTGAGAAAAAGGGGACACTGCTGAGGGGAGGCTGGGAAACATTCGAGGTAGCTGAGAGAGATTGGGATAGCCTAAGTAAAATTAGGAAGTGCTAATGCCAGTCCTCTGCATCTCCTTTGCAGTATACATCATCTCTTTTAGTTCTTGCCACAACCTGGTAGATAGACGTTAGAGCAGGGATTCATAGTCCCATTTTCAAATGAGGAAATTGAGACCTGGGCAAAAGTTATCCGCCCAAGGTCATGTAACTGGTTGGTGGCATGGCTCAAACCCAGGGTAGAATTCTAAACTGGCAAAAAAAAGTTTGTACCTCAGGCACTTAACACAGATAAGGAATTTTTGTGGCCTCTAGCTTCAGGAAGCTTGCCCTTAGCTGAGAGGGAAGGACTGGGATAGAACAGGTAAGGAATTCACCTAGCCTAGGGGTGGGAAACCTGGAGGTCCTCAACTCTGGCTTGTTTTGACAGAGTCCAACTTTTATAGAACAAATCCTTTTATTAAAGGAATCTGTTCTGTGAAATTTGAATTTAGTCAAAAGGCTGCACTTGAGGACCTAGAGGGCCATGTGTGGCCTCCAGGCCACAGGTTCCTGACCCCTGTACCCATTCTCTGGTAGCTTTCTATTTTAACTTAGTTGTTCTTACTAACTAGGACCTGTTGTTTCTGCACTGCCACACTGTCTAAATTGGACTTGTCTAAGTTTGTCCCTCTGGGGCAGCATGGCAGCATGGTACAGTGATCATAGAGGACCTGGGTTCAAAATTTGCCTCTGTCATTTAATACCCATACGACCTTGGGCAAGTCCTTTAACTTCTAGGCCTGGGTATCTTCATCTGTAAAATAGGGTGGGGCGTGGACTAGGAGAGGTTTGAGGTTCCTTCCAGCTCTAATACTATGATCCTGTAATTCTCCAACTACCCTGTCCTGGTTAAAGCTTGGATGGCATGTCAGCTCCCTCTAGGGCTGACTCAAGTACTTGGGTGGCCCAGCCTAGGTGCTGGGATGTTGCCACTTACCTGGGGCAGTATCTCTCTAGAGGGCAACTGGAACACCTGGTGCTACAAGGCAAGCTGCTTTCCCTCACCCCCACCTATAACTCTTCCTGAAAATGCAATGGAAAGCCACAATCTACAACTTGGAAGACATTGTGGCATTCACAGACACTTTGGGCAATGGGACACATGTCCAAGAGCCTGGGGAGTGGGAAACACAGTCTAGTTAATCCTTCTGTGGTTGTAGGAAGCCCTGATCCACTGGCCTTCAGGCTGTTTGCCCAGTAAACAGAGTAAAGATTGTGAAGTCAAAAAGATCTGAGTTCAAATAGTTCAGATTGTACCTCAGAAACTTAGTAACTTTGTGACCTTGGACCTACTATGTGCTTGGCCCTAGGCTTACTGATCTGTGAAATAGATGTAATAATAGCAACTGTCTCACAAGGTTGTTCTAAGATTAGATAAGATAATATATGCAAAGTGCTTTGTAAATCCATATAACCATTAGGTAATGCTCAAGGATATCCTGCAGGCATCACTAACTTTCCCTGCTCATCCGGGTCTGTGTGCTTTGCCCTTTGTCCAGAGTAGCTTGTCTGAATGGTTCGGTGGCCAGAAGCCTGGGATGGAGCTCACTGGCCTAGTTTCTGTGGACAGTCTGTCAGCTACTAGCCCAAAATAGCTGTCTACCTGCATTGAGGCTGAGTAGCAGCCAGGTACTTAGACCCTCTGCCAGGGGTTAGTGGCATGATTCCAGTTCACTGGCATGATGCCCTTAGCCTGGCAGATCCTAGCCTTCTGTATGCACTCAGGTCAAAGCTGAACCAGTTTTGTTAAGGTTAGAACACCCTCTACCAAGATGATTGAGGCAGAACCATAGCTAGGCTGGGGATGACTTGGGCTTTGCCCCAGGGCACTAAATGTAGAGAGTGCTAATAGCATATGCAGTATGAAACAGGTTAGAAACAGCAGGTTAGAAACAGGTTAGAAACAGCAAAAAAGCACTTAGTCAGTAAGAATAGCTAAAACTGGGAGCTACTGGAACTCTTCTCCAGGCTGGCCCTGTATCCACTAGGGTTTGTTTCATCTGCTTGTCCCAGGCACAGAAATCACTAGTTATGGCTCTGCCAAGAGGTCATAGCTCAGATAAGACCTTCCAGAGACTCCTTTTCCCACCAGAGTAAAGTCTTACATGTTAACCAGCCCCTCAACTTGTTGACCCCCCAAGTTCTTTAGATGTTGCCCCCACCTTTGGATACAGAGAATATGGAAGATTGCCTAGGTCTGAGCAAGTGGGGAAAAGAACAGGAGCCAAGGGGAGGCCCCGTGACACGTTTGTGTGTGTATTTCTACCTTATATATGTCCCTTTTTTATACTATAGTACTATATGGCATTATCTAATATATAGTACATACAGTATTATGTCTGTTACATGCAGGATCTGTCGTATATGTATATTATTTATGTATACATCCATATTATGCTTATATCCACAATGGAGGTTCCTTGAAGGCAGGCAGCTAGGTGGCACAGTGGGACAGAGTGAAGGAAGACCTGACTTCGAATTACCCCTTAGCCACTTCCTGCTGTGTGGCTCTGGGCGAGTCACTTGGCCTCTCTGGACCTCAGTTTCCTCATCTGTAATAGCACCTACTTCACTGGTTGCAGTGGGGATCTCATGTATTCACATGTGCAAAGTGCTCTGCACATCTTTATTTCATTTATTTATTTTTTTGCTTTTTTTTTTGAGGGGGGAAGGCAGGGCAGTTGGGGTTAAGTGACTTTCCCAAGGTCACACAGCACTAGTAAGTGTCAAGTGTCTGAGGCTGGATTTGAACTCAGGCCCTCCTGACTCCAGGGCGGGTGCTCTACTCACTGCGCCACCCAGCCGCCCCTACTTTGCAGATCTTTAGTTGCTGGCTAGTTGTTATTATTTTCATTTTCGTCTTAGTATCCACATAATTGGTGCTTAGTAAATGCCTGCTGAATGCTGACTGTTAGGATTCTGTTGGGAATGTTAGGACTTGCCTAGCAATTCCTCTGCACTAGTGTTTGGACTCTTTGCCTTTGACCCCTAGAGAGTATGTCCTTTCTCCTGTTTTCCTCACCTAGATCTCCTTAGCAGGCAATTTGATCCTCTTCTGTCTCCCACCCTCCCAGGAAGTCTGGTTTAGCTGCCGTTAGGGATTGGTGGCGGGGGAGGAGAGAGCATAGGTTGGTGGAGGCCAAGCAGGCTGAAATGGCTTTGGAAACGTGGATGTCAGGAGCCCCTCTCCTGTGCTGAACTGCCGGACCTGGCATACTGGTAGGGCTACCATGATGCAATCCACAAGGCATTTGCATCACTTTCTCAGATCACGACTCCCCTGGTTTTCTAAGCCTATTAGCTCCACCCCTCCTTCGGCATACACGTCACCAAGGTCTGGGGTGCAGAGAGAGTGCTCAGGATTGGAAGGCAGAAGAGTTGGGCTCAAATGCCAATTTGCTACCTCTTTGTTCTTGGGCAAGTCACTTCCCTTTTCTAAACCTCATCTGTAAAATCAGACTGTATGACTTTTGTGGTCCCCTCAAGGGCTTAACCTATAAACTGTGGGGAAAAATACATTTACATATCTGTATGGGCATCCAAGTGATAAAGTGGATAGAGGCCCTTACCTGGAGTCAGAAAGACTGAATTCAAATCCAGCCTCAGACACTTGACACTTACTAGCTGTGTGACTTTGGTCAAGTCACTTAACCCCAAGTGCCTTGCCTTCCCTCTTCCACCAATAAAAAAAAAAAGAAGTTATCTAATCCAACCTTCTCATTTTTCAGATGAGGAAACTGAAGTCCAAAGACTTGCCCAAGGTCACAGGGTAGTCAGAGGCAGAGCTAGGGATCAGAACTGGCTGCCTGTGACTCTGTCATCCTTTCCATTGTACTGCACAGATCTCTAAAAGGTTAAAGACAATTCTGTGAAAGAAAGCTGGTCATTCTGGAAATCCTCGTGGTTTTATTGACTGAATTGTTTGTAAGTTGGTCAGTAAGCCTTAATTTAACACTTATTTTGTGTCAGGCACTTTGCTAAGCACTAGAGATACAAAGAAAGGCCAAAAACCCCAGTCCCTGCTCTCAAGGAGCTCAGTCTAATGCAGGAAACAGCATGCAAACAGCCATGGACAGACAAGCTACATATGGGATAGTTTGGGGATCATCTCAGATGGAAGGCACCAAGATTGAGACCTGGGAAGGCCTTCTTGCAGAGGGTGGGATTTTATATGAGACTTGAAGAAAGCCAGGAAAGCCAGAAGTTGGAGAGGAGGAAAGAGAGAGTCCCAGGCATGAGACCCAACCAATAAAAATGTTCAGTGAGTCCAGACTCCACGGGGTGGTGGTGAGAAGAACACTGTCCTAAGAGCTAAGACCTTGGTTCCAGTCCTGGTTCCGCCAAAAAATTCACTCAGTGTGACCTTGCTCAGATCACTTAGTTTTTCTAAGCCTGAGTTTCTTCATCTGTATAATGGACATGATAATCCTTGTCCTGCTTGTGGTAATGTGTTGATAACTGTAAGACCCTTAATGTGCAGGCAAGGTGATCCACCATGGACCTCCTTGGCTTTGAGATTACAAATCTTCTTCCCTAAGCTTTCCTCTGGTTATACTCAGTATCTTCTCATGGCCCAAATGGTCATGTTCAATGGTCTTACCAGCCCTTGCACCAAGTTCCTTACCTGTAGCCCTTGTGTTTCCATTGCCTGTCTTTCAGTGCTGGGCATGACAGACCCATAATGGAAAGAGTGTTGGACTCAAAGTCAGAGGAACCAGGTTCAAATCCTCTCTCCAACACTTAGGAGCTGTGTGACCCCTGACAAGTCATTTCCCTTCTCTGAGCCTCAGTTTCTTCATCTGTAAAAGGGATTCAATACCACTGGTACTATCTAGTTCATGGGGCGGTGGTAACGAAAGTGCTTAGCAAACCTTAACGGGTTGTATAAACACAGGCTGTATATGCATGAGACCCTGTCCTAGAGGGAGTAGGGCCCCTTCTGACTCTACCAGTTCTTGATTAGCTGCCCAGTCATGTGTGACTCAAATTGGATTAGGGCAAGACAGACCCTAGGAGGAGGTCAGATGCCCCTATCCATACTCACCCTTGCAGTCACCTGACTTGCTTCTGTCTCGGCAGTGCTGGGTTCATTCAACCATAAGGATGGAAATTCCTGAGCCTCTAAGCCCTGGTAAGATTTAGAGCTGGGAGGGACTTTCGGGGATCACTCAGGGGTGTTTCCTGAGGCCAAAAGAAGTAAAAGCTTCACAAAGAGGAAGCAAAGCTGAGATTCGAACACAGCTCCTCCCCTCCCAAATCCTGTGCGTGTGTAATTTCACTGTATTTTCCACTCCCAGGAAGATGCTCTTCACAGGTTTTTAGAGCTAGAAAATTCCTCAGAGTCTAGAAAATTCCTCAGTTGGACCCAACGGCAAGGACCCAGCCCTTGCAATTTGTAATGCTTTCTCAGTCGTCACCCACTTTTCTGTCTGCTACAGTGGGAAGGACATCAGCTTTGGGCTCTCTGCCTTAATGCCTATGTGGCCTTGGGGTCACTTAACCTCTGGTTTTCAGTTTCCTCATCTGTAAAATGAGAGGGTTGACTTAGAGAGCCTCTGAGATTCCTCCCAGCATCCTCCCGAGCAGTCCCGTTGCCCAGCTTTAGTTGCTGTGCAAATACCGATGCCACACTGTGCCCCTTCCCCCTGTCCCCTGCTGGACTGTGGTTGGGACTTTGGATGAGGGCTGGGGCTGAGGCACATTGGCCACTAGGCTTCATGATTAGCGTACTCTGCCAGCTGCTATTACCCTGCTGTACATCAAGGTGGGAGCTGATCACGTGTTGGGCATGGCCAGCTCTCCTCTCTGACTCCTCTGTCTCTGTGCCCTCAGAGACATCATCTCCAGAGAGAAGAGATGAGATGATCAGTGATGGGCCGTACAGAATCTTATATATGTTTTCTTAGCACTTATCTAATATACCACATAGGGCATAGTTTGTGTTATGTTCGTGAGCTCGTGTATCAATGACCTGAAGACAGAAGCCGTTAAAGGTTGTTTCTGAAAAAGATGGATCAGCGGAGGGTGTGGCACATTGTAGGTACCCAATAGATGTTTGTTGCTAATCTATTGATTCCCAGCTCTAATCTGATTGGTTATGAATCTGAAATCCAAGTTCCCTGTCTGTTTGTAAGCACTCCTATAAAAACTGGCAGTCATGCTTGCCAAGTGACCCAGTCTGAATCCCACCTCAGTTACTTTGACCTCCAAACCATTATTTTCATAGCTGAACAGCCAACACATGCATTTGACAAGCAAACACAGTGTTTTTATCAAGTGCTTTCACATAAACTGTCTCTTCTGATCCTCAAGCCCTGTGAAATGATCAGGGTAGAGATTATCATTCCCATTTTACAGATGTGGGTACTGAAGTTCAGAGAGGCAAGGTCTCCTGATTCCCACTCTAAGACTCTTTCCATTTACTCTTGCCTCAAGCTTTTCCTTGGTTAGAAAGTTAGAAACCTTGAGTTACAAACTTCTCTGTTACATGACTGACTGACTGACCTACAATTGGCTCCCTCCTCAAAGCCTGCCTTGGAGAGCTTCCTGGCTGTAACAGATAGATAGATAGATAGATAGATAGATAGATAGATAGATGGACAGAGGGATAGATATATGGACAGAGGGATAGATGGACAGAGGGATGGATAGATAGATAGGTAGATAGATAGATAGATAGATAGATGGACAGAGGGATAGATAGATGGACAGAGGGATAGATAGATGGACAGAGGGATGGATAGATAGATAGATGGACAGACAGAGACAGACAGACAGATAGATAGATAGACAGATAGATAGATGGACAGAGGGATAGATAGATGGACAGAGGGATAGATAGATAGATGGACAGAGGGATGGATAGATAGATAGATAGATAGATAGATAGATAGATAGATAGATGGACAGAGGGATAGATAGATAGATAGATAGATAGATAGATGGACAGAGGGATGGATAGATAGATAGATGGACAGAGGGATGGATAGATAGATAGATAGATGGACAGAAGGATGGATAGATAGAGATAGATGGACAGAGGGATGGATGGATAGATAGATAGACAGACAGATAGATAGACAGATAGATGGACAGAGGGATGGATAGATAGATAGATAGATAGATAGATGGACAGAGGGATGGATAGATAGATAGATAGATAGATGGACAGAAGGATGGATAGATAGATAGAGATAGATAGATGGACAGAGGGATGGATGGATAGATAGATAGATGGACAGAAAGATGGATGGATAGATAGATAGATGGACAGAGAGATGGATAGATAGACAGACAGACAGACAGATAGATAGATGGACAGAGGGATGGATAGATAGATGGACAGAGGGATGGATAGATAGATAGATAGATGGACAGAGGGATGGATAGATAGATAGATAGATAGATAGATAGATGGACAGAAGGATGGATAGATAGATAGAGATAGATAGATAGACAGAGGGATGGATGGATAGATAGATAGAT
>JAQQSU010009904.1:0-12568 GCA_028627135.1 Pseudochirops cupreus | reverse complement strand
GCACAGAAAGTTACCTGTGGCAAAAATATAAAGACTCAAATCACCTTGTGATTGATTTAAAATGATTCCTTGGTTTTGTAGTGACATTTCAGTGTTGCAAAGAACATCTGTTTTTTAAGAACTGCAGAAATATGAGGGCAAGGAAGTATAATTTCAAGGACACCAAAGGAGATGTTCACCATGTTTAAAACTTAGAGCTGCAGGAAACTGCATTCGTTATACATGCAATTACTTTTAATGAGAAAAGATTTAAAATGTTTTAAAAATAGAAAATCATATAAACATCTGTTAATTTTGGTATAATTTTTAAAAAGGTTGTCATTTTCATAGGGGAAATTTGGAAAGTTGTCCCATTTCAAGTGAAAGATGAGTCACTGAGACCAAAGGAGGCTCTCACTTAAGACCTGGAACCTGACACAGAAACCTAAGAAGAAGAATCCTGGACAGATACAAAAAAGGGTTGAAATGTTACTTGATCAGAAGAAAAGAGAGGGGAAAGAATACTAATGGAAATATATAAAAGAGACTCAGTAGAGAGCATGAGGCAACTAGGTGGTACAAAGGACAGAGCTCTGGGCCTAGAGTCAGGAAAACAAGTTCAAATCCAGCCTCAGACAGTAGCTTCCTGGGCAAATCACTTGACCTCTGTTTACCTCCATTTCCTCATAAGTAAAATGGGGGTGATAGTAATATCACCTACCTTTCAGGGTTGTTGTGAGAATCAAATGAGATAACAATTGTAAAGTGCTCAGCATAGTGCCTGGTAATGTACTAAACTGTATAAATGTTGGCTAGTCATTGTTTTTGTTGTTGTTGCTATTAAAAGAACAGAGGGACATACAGAAGAGGACACAGACAAGCAGGGAAGTATTAGAAATAATTAATCACTTTTAAATTGAATGTATACTTTAGAAAACCAGCTGAATATAATGGATTCCTAGTGTTACATACAAAGCCTTTTGTTATCACATAAAGAAATATTCAAGTTTTTTGGTTTATGTCAAATTTATTATTTAAAGAAGGAATTTAATTTAAAGGAAACAAAATATACTTGAACTAGGCAAGAATTAGTAAATAGTATGCCGGGTAGATGCCTATAGGACTTTTGCTTTCTACATTAGTTTTTCTCTCTCTTTTGTATGTCCCAAACTCAGATTATCCTTCTTTCTTTTGTGTTGTGTCTGAGGCTAGAAGTTTTCTTTTCACTAAAGCTGACTTTATATTCTTGTGGGAAGAGCAATAGCCAATATAGGGCAAGGAAATCTAACTCCAACCTATTTGCACAAATGTATGAAATAGAAGTTTCTCAAAGAGTCAATGGTTTGACATCCTCCTGAAAAGGAGTGGGAAATGTTGTACTCAAACTCAAATCCCAGGTCATCACACACCAACTGATTTGTGGCCCACCATTAAGTCAGTTTTATTTTTCTATTCTACTTTTTGTCATAGCTTGAAAACTGCTTAAGGCATGACTGGGCATATTGCTCAAGGCATAGTTCTCTGACCTCACCTTCTCTAATCAGCATTTTATATATTCTCCTTGAATTATTATAGTGTATAAGGTTTATTATGGTTCAAGGATGTTATTTAGGGACCACCCTGTTCTGTCTCGCTGACTAAACAGGGCCCCCACCCTCCTCACCCAGAACATGACCCTAACCCGTTCTGGGGAATTTCAGCCCCCTTTACCCCCATGACTCTCCACCCTGCTCTGGAAAGTGCTGACTATGGCCCTCCACCTTGTGCCCTCCACCCTTTTCTAGGAGGGACGCCCCATAACACAGGAAGGTTGCACCCTTGTACCCTTGCGCCATATTCCCAAATTAGCTTGAGCTATAGATCTAACAAATGACTGGTTTTTGCTTCTGTACATCATGGTTTCTGCTAGCTCCCCTCTCTTATTGTGTTTTTTGTGGGTTTGGCCTATATAATAAAGTCTGTACCTCCCAGAAAATCACTACTCATTTGAGTGAATACACTCAGGTAGTTGTGTGATTAACAAATCTACACCTAAATTTATCATGAACCCAGGTCTTGGCTCGCTCTTATTCTCTGCACAATATACAGTCCCATAATTTCCATCCACTTAGTACTCTACAGATGAGTTAATAGTGCTAATGCACGATTTTCATATTGTCACACTCCTGCTCAATAATCCGTGACTCACTAGCCACCTTTCTAGCTTTATGTCCCACCTACTCTCCTACATATGCCTTACATTCTAGCCCAACTAGGGTGATCACTATCTCCTCTACATTCCTCATGTTTTCCCTTCTTCCAGCCCTTATTTGTGCTATTTTTTCAACCTTTAATTCCATTGCTTTTATCTGCTAAAACCCTACCAACTCTTCTAAACTAAAACACAGTAACTCCTATAAAGTCTCTACTAATCCTCTGATATGAATATGATCTTTCCCTTTCATGAATCCTAATAGAATTTTGTTTATATCTCTCTTATGGTACTCATCACATTTTGCTAAGCATTATTGACAATTTCTGCATGTCTTTTTAGATTATATGTCCCATGAATTCAAGGGCAATCTCATTGTCATCTTTTAAGGATACCTTCACAGTACCTAGCACAGAGTCATGCACATAGTAGGGACTCAATAAATGTCTGTCAAGGGAATTAATTATCTAAGACACCATATAGTAATGACTTTACATCAATATTGAATAACACAGAATACTAAAATAGTGACACATTCACAAGTAACAGAAATGAATAAATTTCAATGAGGTACAATAAGAGTTAACCTTTTATGTAGCACTTTAAGGTTCACAAAGTGCTTTATCTCTATAAAGCATATGTAAACAGCATCTGATTCTCACAATAATCCTGTGCTATAGATGCTATTATTTTCCATGTTTTTAAATAAGGAAACTGAGGGTGAAAGTGGATAGGTGACCTGTCTAGGGTCATATTGCTAGTAAGTATATGGGATGGGACTTGACCTCCATTCTTCCTGACACCAAGTACAATACTATCCACCTTGCCATCTACCTTATTCTTATGAAATAGAAATATCTGAAGTGATATCTTTCGAGTCCCAAGATCTGTACAAATCTCTAATTCCAAGACTAAGAACAGCCTTTGCATTTTATTTTCATTCTATATTCTTCTGAGCATTTTGAATATTCTTTTTCTTTTCTTTGAAATATTTAGATTATGAAGGGTAAGGATAGCAAAAAGATAACACAGCTTATTATTATATGGCTAGTCAATTAAGTGGGATTGCTGTCCTAAAGTTTAGCCAGAAAGTCTTTTAACTTCTGCAAAAAAAACTAAATAAAAACAAAATTCTCTTTGCTTTCATCTAATACACGTGTTGGAAATATGGAATCATCAGAGTCTTAAATACATTTTTCAGAGAAATGTTCTATGACTTTGCTACCAACAGCTAATTGGAGGAAAATGTTAAATTTCAAAAGAGGCAAAATACACTACTAGAATTATTCATGATAAACACTGACTGTTTGGAGATAGGGCTAAGAAGAGATGGTATTTCATGGCATTCAATGGTAGAAACAAACAAGGCAGAGAGAGTTCTGACTATACGAGTAGGAAAATAATTTATCCATAATATAATCACATTTCCTTTCATAGATTATTCCCCTGTTTTGTGGATAATACTGCATTTAATGGAGGAAAATTTGAATTCCATACCCTATTTTAGCATGCATATTTTTGTTAAAATTTCAATGATCAAAATTGAACAATCCAAAACTTTATGCAATCAGATTGGGTTTTCCAAAGCAAAGTCAGTGCTAAACTGAGCTTACCTCTTAATCTTGAAAATAAACTTGAGGTTGACTAAATTGACTCTGTCACATTTGGAAAGAGAAGAAATTTTTTTTTTAATTTTCTCCATCTTGTTTCTTTTCTTTCTTCTTTCATTTCAGTATTAGAAGTACATATTTTTTTAAATGAAGAAAAGCATTTAATGACTTCAAAAACAACAACAAATAGTAATTAATTTAGATATTATTGTACTATACATAAATGCATATAAACATGATGCCCTGAAAAGGCCCAATTGGTTCAATTGAAGTATCTATAATCTTCTTATTACAGCTATAGATCAGAGGATAAAAACTTCCACTGGAGGGAATGAGATATTCAACACCACTGGAGACAGTTGAAACTGATTATTAAGGACTGTTCTCTGCTGCCATCTCTTGGTTGAGGAGAATGAACTTTACATCTGCTTTAGTAACCTGTTGAACAGGCTAGTTTATTTTCCTGGATTAAAGAGTCAATTTATGTAGCACTGCTGTAATATCTATTCTGATGGGACAAAACAGGAACAGGATGAATGAAAAATGTTTTGGCTGGTCTTTATAACCAAGAGATAGCCAGTCTGATGAGTTTGGAAGTTCTCTGCCTTAAACAGAACTACTTTTCATATTGAGTTAACACTTCCTAATCTTAAGAGCAATTATAAATTGAAAAGGTTTTCAAATGCTATGTTTAAGTGGAGAGTCTACCACAGAGGGTCCAATTATGGAGAGAGTGGAAGGGAATGGGGCAGCAACAGTACAGATGAATAGGTAGTGAAATAGCCCAGGTGTTTCTCTGGGTATCCATTTCCTCATCTATAAAATAACAGGCTTGAAGAGACGACCTATCAAGCTCTCTTTCAACTCTAAAATGTTATGATTCAGTAATAAATAGCAGAGCTTATATTCAGACCAGGTCTTCTGGCTAGTCTAAAATTCCTTCCACTGTACTACAAACATTTCTGAAAACTTTTGAACAATTATCTGTAAATTCTATAAGTCCTATGTAAATTGTTCCTCAAGACTGATTCCATAGAAACCAACAGACTGAAACTTCCATATGTATTTTATATATGTTCTCCAGTGTGGATTTCAGATATAATCAGGAAAGTTTAAATACAATGAAGTATAATAATAAGTATAATGAAGGTCATTTTATCGTTCTACTGTGCACCAACTTTGGCCTCTTGAAGATATCATGAATAAAATGTTACTTCAAACAAGAAAAATCTCATTTTAAATTATTCTGGGTAAGCAAGAGAAACAAAAAAAAAGTATTTAAAAGCATTCCAAAAAAAAAAGGTATTAAATAATTATTAGTAACAATGTTGAAATTTTTCTGGAAGTCTTGAATCTTCCCAAGATCTAATCTCTCATTGTGGGAGAACATGCATACTTTTCCTAGCCTGTCTTTCTGTCTTCTAACTACCTGTGTCTCACTCTCACCAATTCAATTTCACCTTATCACTTAATAATTGCTGTTAGCTACTAGGATGGCAGGAGGTAAGGCTGGAATATCAACTGGAGAATAGGAATTGTAAAAAATAAGTGGGAGCTATTAGCAAAAATGGTATTTTAACAGAGTAATGAGGCTTTGAGAAGAGGAAGATTGGTGGTACTGTAGTGTTGCTGAGAGACCTAGAAAAAGCACATCAGAGTTGAAAGGAATATGACAAATGAGAATCCTTTGGGTCCTAGACTATAACACTCACACTGGCAAACAGAAAGGATACATGTAGTTTTGTTTTTTTTTTTTAAGTAGCAGATTTTAAATCTTCCTCTTTTATGTCATGGAGGCTGGATAAATTTTTCTTATTATTAAGAAAATTAACCCTTACATGATTAGACCTCTGATAAGCCACCCAAATTTACTTTTTTTAGTGACATTTCTACTTCTTTAGAGATTTCATCCTTAAATACACTTTAAAAATTGTGACACAGAGGTCCCTACATAACTTACTAGCCTTTGAACTATTCCTGTTTCTTTCTCCCAATTAATAGTTTTGTTCATCAATTTATCAATAAGTCAAGTTTACTAAGTGCTTAGAGGCACCTAGGGGGTACAATGGACAGAGCATGGAATTTGGAGTCAAGAAGACCTGATTTAAATCCAGCTTCAGATACTAACTAGCTCTATGACTTTGAGCAAGTTGGTTAACCTCTATTTGCCTCAGTTTTCTTATTTCTAAAATGGGGATAATAAGAACACAACCTCCCAAGCTTCTGGTGTGGATTAAATGACATCATATTTAGCTAGTACATGACACAGAGTAGTGCATAATAAATATTTCCTCTTCCTTCCTGCTTTCCTGTTTCATTCCTTTCATCCTTTGTATATTTCTTCTTTCTTTTCTTTGCATATACTGGGCACTGGGCAGTAAGCAAGCAAAGACAAAGAATGAACTAATTGTATTTACAAGAAACTGACTCTCTAAAATGAAAGACAACATATATATGTGTGTGTATATGTGTGTGTATATACATATATACATACATATACATATGTATGAATATGAAGAATAAAATGAGTGTGAGTGCATTTGTGTGTGTGTGTGTGTGTGTGTGTGTGTGTGTGTGTGTGTGTGTTTTAAGGGCACAAGGAAAGACTTCATATAGAAGTGGAACTTGAGTGGTGTTCTAAGGGAAGAAAGGGGTTCCATAAGAGAGGGACTCCATGAATCAGGCATCAAAAGAGGGTGCATTTTAAGCATAAAGAATGATTAGTGCAAAGGTGCAGAGGTGGGAGATGGAGAATAATATGTGATGAACAGAGAGAAGGTCATTTTGACTGTGTTAAAGAGTATGGAAGGAGTAATATAAATTGATTAGAGAAAGAAAGGTTGGGACCAGGTTGTGAAGCATACCAAAAGCTCAATAAAAGTTTTCATACTTGACTCTAGAGGAGATGGAAAGCCTCTGGAGTTTGTTGAGTAGGAGAAGAAAGTGGTTAGATTTGTGTTTGAAGAAAATCACTTCAGAAGCAGGGTAGAAAATGGACTGTGGAGGGGAGGAGTCATGAGCTCAGGATATCCATTAAGAGATTGCTGCAATAATGTAAAGAAGATTAGAAGGGGCAAAGGTTATTGATCTAGGTGGTAACTGTGTGACTAAAGAAAATGAATAAAGAGATATTGTGGAGACAGAAATGATAAGATTTTGAAACTAATTGTATATGTGGGGTGAGGAAGAGTGAGGGGTTGAGTAGAATAGAGATTATAAATATGAAAGAGGTAGTTAAGTGACACAGCGGATAGAGGGTTGGATTTGTGCTTGAGTAGACCTGAGTTTAAACCCTGCACTAGATATTTACTGTGTGACCCTGGACAAGTAACCTAACCTTCCTCAGCTTCAGTTTCTTCATGTGTAAGATGGATTGAACTCAATGGCATATAAGTTCCCATCCAGCCTTAATCTATGACCCTGACTCTGGAAAAACGACTGTCTTTCATAGAGAAGTTTAGGGAAGTACTGAGTTTGAAAAGGATGGAAAGTGGGAGATAATAACTTCTGTTTTGCACATGCTGAGTTTGAAATGTCTTCAGAACATTCAATTTGAATTGGCCAGTAGGCAAGTGGTAATGTGGGATAGAAGTTTAGGAAAGACACTGGGGTTGAATACATAGATCTGTGAGTCATCAACACAGATATGATAGTTAAACCTATAGGAGCCAATGAGATCACCGAGAGAAAATGCAGAGAGAAAAGAGAAGAGAGATAAGAACAGACCCTTGGGAAACATTCATCTTTTGGGAATATGAGGTATATGATGAGTCAGCAAATAAGATTGAGAAGGAACAGTTGGCCAGGTGTGAGGAGGACCAAGAGGGTGCAGTGTCATGAAAACTCAGAGAGGAGAGACTATCCAGGAGGAAGAAACAGTTAGCAGTGTCAATTGTAGCTGATAAATCAAGAAAGACATGTACTAAAAATAGATTACCAACTAAACAGTTTAGAGAATATTGGTAACTTTGGCAAGAATAGCTTTAGTTAGGTGATAAAGTTGAAAGTCCTATTTCAAAGGGAGAGAATGAGAAAAAAGAGAAGAGGAGATAAGAGAAGGAAAAAGGGAAGGGAGGTAAGAGAAGGAGGAGATAAAGAAGGAGAGAGGGAAGGAGGGAAAGAGAGAAAAAGCCAAGGCACACCTTGGAATGATTCAAAGTCTGCACAATTCCTCAGCGCAATCGAGTTCAGTTTCTTCCCTTTCCATTGTTCAATGGTGGCCCAAAGCCATCATGCATCTGTGATACCTTTCCAAAATAAATTTACCAATTTAATAGTTCAGTGAAGTGATCATGAAATTGTATGCCATAATCTGAGCATTTGTGGTTTGCTTCTGAATGGATTATTAGGTTAATCTCTGTAATGGCAAGCAAAGAAGTACTTAATGCCTTGTTTCAGCTGTTTAATTGACACCTTGTTTCAGTTCAAGTTTCTTTTGAGCCTTGCTCGTGATTCTATCAAGTATTTGTTGAGAAGCAGAACTTGTGAACCTGCAACTTGTGAACCCTAGAACTTGTGAACTCCTGTTGCTGATGCAACAGGAAGGGGAGGAGCTAATGACCATATATAAGGAGAGTCCCAGGCTGGAGAGAGTAGAACTAAGAAGAACTGAGAACAGAAATTGTGGTGGCAGAACTGAGAAGAGAACTCTCGTGGTGGCAGAGTTGAGAAGGAGAAAACTTGTGTTATCCTGACACTCTATGTTTGTCTATTCTGTCTGTGTTGATTTTTGTTTGTGATACTTTATACAGAAGCCCTGGGATCTTCCTGGAAGCCCTGAAAGAGGATTTTCAGGTTGTCTATTTACAGAAGTCCTGGAGGAGGGTTTTGGAGGTCCTGGGACTTTACTGATGACTTTACTGAGGTTGACCTCTTAGACTTCATTTGTGGGTCTCTGTTGATTTCACAGGCAGATAGTGAATTGCTGATGGTGCTGGCATGATCATGATTGTCTACCTTCCTGCTTTTCAATATCTTGCAAACAAAATTGTATCCTAAATGGCTGTTGCTTTTGGTTACCATAACATTCCATTTGGCAATATCAAACTGGCTAATGAAGACAGTGTAGATGATGTATGCATATATGTTATTGCCTTCGCCATTATAATGCAAAGCTTCTGAAGGGTAGGGGCTGGCTTTTGTTTTTCCTTAGATCTTTAGTGCTGAGCACAGTGGTTCTCAACCTTCCTAATGCCCTTTAATACGGTTCCTCGTGTTGTGGTGACCCCCAACCATAAAATTATTTTTGTTGCTACTTCATAACTGTAATTTTACTACTGTTATAAATTGTAATGTAAGTATTTGATATGCAGGATGTATTTAAATTGAACATAACCCTCAGGTTGAGAACCGTTGGCAGCCTTACCACATAGTAAACACATTGTAAATGCTTCAAAGATGACCATTGGATGATTGGTTGACAGACTGAAGAGAAGTGATGTCCAAGAAACAAGGAGATGATTGAATAGACGCTCTTGTAGCCTCCTATCATCACAGCACCCACTTCATGATGGGGAAAGTTCTTTTAGAAATGATTCTAGACAATATTTGACATTGTTATTTTTATTCCACTTTTAGAGTCAATAGCTCATTTGAATAGGTCAGATTGGAGCTGTTGTAATTGCATGCAAAGACTTCTCATCTTTCTGTTTCTAATTGGGGAATGGTTTTGATCTTTGCTCTATTTGATCATGTTACTGCATGAAGACAATGAATTCTGAAGTGACTCTCACAACAGTAATCAGTCATTTTTAATTCTGCTACCAATATTGCTTTAAAAAAAAGGTCTCTTCTGTTTTACTTAACATTACTCACCAGCCTCAGTTCATTGTAAGTTTTAGCATGTGGAACTCTTCTTATGAGACTATGATACTGTTTTGCTTTTCATCTTCAGTTACTGGACTTTGTTTCCATCAGATCAATTTTTTTTTTCTTTTTAAAAATATAATAGTAGGGGCAGCTAGGTGACACAGTGAATAGAACACCAGCCCTGGAGTCAGGAGGACCTCAGTTCAAATCTGCCCTCAGATACTTAACACAAAAATTAGCCATGTGACCTTGGGCAAGTCACTTAACCCCAATTGCCCTACCTTCCCCTCTCAAAAAAATAGCTCCTATTGACAGTGATTTATTTACATGCTCTTTTGTTCTTAGAAAATAAGAGTATTTTGTCCTTATTCTATTAATGAGGACACTAAGGCTTGGAAATATTCATTGATTTACTAATGGGTACATATGTAGGAAGTTTCAACAGAAGGATTAAAATTTAAGTTTTTTTTTCTCTTGATTCCATGTACTTTCCAATATGCCGTGCTGCTCCTCCAATTTTGTTTATAAATCTCTCGGAATTCACATTGTTCTCTTTAGACAGATCCCTCTCTTCTTTGTTATTGGGACCACTTTCTATCAAACTTGATTCTTAAAAACATGCCTTCCCTTTTAATTTAACTTTGTAGACCATGAAATCCTATTTATATTTTCTCTTTAGTCTTACAAATCTCTTCTAAAATCTGGAGTGGGAAACATGTTATATAATATTTCCATCTTCTTTATCTATCACAGCCTTTAAGAAAGAGGATTCATTTTCTCCCAAATTTATTGTAATTCCTACTTTGACAATTGGTTTTTCCTTTTTGGTCAGAATGCAGTTAAAAAGAGCAATTGACAAACATTTGTCAGATGTCTTCAATGAGTGTGGCAAGGGACAACGTAGTATAGTAGACAGATGTGTGACCTTAGACAAAGACGACATGAGTTCAAGTCCTGACTCGAGAACTTATTAGCTTTGTAATAAAAGAAAAGTGATTGAGCCCCATAGTTTATCAGAGGACTCACTCCTTGTGACTGTGAAGTACAGATGAATTATTGATTTATATCAGTAGATGCAATTTCCATATCAAAAGTTCCGTACAATCATAGGTTAAGATTTATTAAACTTCCATCTCACTCCCAAAAAGCAAGTCACTGTAATAGGCATGACACATATGGAAAAAAATAATTAATTAATTAGTCAATTAATTGAGGTAATAAAACCCAGTCTTAAAGGATTTTAAAATCTTCTTTTGGGGCCAAGAGTAAGGAGGATCTGAATTCAAATCTAGCCTCAGATACTTGCTAGTTAGGCAACCTTGAGTGAGTCATTGGACTTCTATTTGCCTTTTGGGTTGTTTTGAAGATCAGATGAGATAACTTTTGTAAAGCACTTCTTATGGCACCTGGCACATAGTAAATAGTGTATTAATGCTTATTCCATCCCATTCTCCCTTTTGAGGGATAAAATTGTTTTCTTTGTATGGTCCTGAGTTTTAGTGTATATTTTATCACATAAAATTGCAGATGAAAAAATGGCTCTGGGACTTTTTAAAGTTCTTAATCTTTTAGTTTTAAACTTTTAATGAAAGACAGAAATCCTGGCACATAGTACTGAGACTATGCATCAGATTCTTTCTTTATCTGTTGTTACAATAGCTTGGGAGTTGCATTTGAAGGCTTCCATTATTTCTATTTCACCAAGATCCTTTTTATGGATAAGAATTAGAGTGAGAATAACAGTATATCTTGTTATTTCTTCTACCTTCTAAAAGATGAAATAAGCAGCAAGTCTAGACTTGATCCAAGCATATCCACAGATCTGATTTTAGCAGAGAGGTACTTCCAGAGGGTGGCGGGTTATTTGTCATCCTTCATCATATCATCACATCTGACAGAATGAATAAACACTGGTTTTTCAGACCTTATCCATTAAGTACTTAGGAGTTACTTGTTGGAGCAGCAGGATCTTTCTAGAGTCCCTAAAATCACAACACTTGGGTCTATGGGCACCTACTGTTCTGTAACCTCTAATCCCAGAGTGACCATGGAGTCATATCTAATCCATGTGAGGACTGGTGGATTTTAGGAGATTTAGAACCATTTCTGTTCTGCTAAGGAACTCTTTATAAATGTAATGTTTGATACAGTAAGAGGAATAGTAAGAAATTACATCCGTGATTGTATTGGTATAGGAAACTTAAGAGAGAGGAAACTATCAATACAGGTTGGGATGTTCTCTGCAATTTATAATCATGGAGATTGCATGGAACATGGAGAAGTTGAATTAATTGGCCAGGTTATTATGGTCAGAAAGTAGCAGAGGGAGGACATGAACCCAGCTTTTAATGAGTTTGCGAGCAACTCCCTAACCACTAGAGCAGTAGTTTTAAGAGTATGGCCAAGGATGGGACCCTGGGGGTCCCTAACACTTTGTCAGGGGATATACAAAGTCAAAACGATTTTCATGATAATTGTGAGACATAACTTATCAATGCAAATGCACCTCCCTTTTCCAACTACAAATCTGCATGAGTATGACTTTTCTTCATATAATTCAATCAGAACAACATACAACAGATTAAATGCAGAAGCTGATGTAAGAATATTTGTTCTTGTTCAGTCGTTTCAGTTGTGTCCTATTCCTTGTGATCCCATTTGGAGTTCTCATGGTATAGATACTGCACTGGTTTCCCATTTTTTTTCTCTAGCTCATTTTGCAAATAAGAAAACTAAGGCAAATAGAGCTAAGTGACTTGTCCAAGGGGTATACAGCTGTAAGTGACTGAAGCTAGATTTAAATTCAAGAATATGAGTCTTCCTGCCTCTAGACCAACTACTTTGCCCAGTGCACCACCTAGCTGCCCATACAAGAATCCATTTTCTATTAAGCCAAACATTCAAAAGATTTGTAAAAATGTACAAAATAGTATACTTTCTCTCTCTCTGTCTCTCTCTCTTTCTGTCTCTTTTTCTCTGT
>JAQQSU010009903.1:0-12569 GCA_028627135.1 Pseudochirops cupreus | reverse complement strand
ATTTAAGAGAAATACATAAATATGTGTAGATATATAAAGTACTAAAATTGACAAGACAAAAAAAAAAAAGAATTTAGGTAACCCAATCTTGGGAAAAAATGGTAAATGCATAAATTCACTCATTGAGGAAGGCAGACATATAAAAATCACAGAGATTTATAAGTTAACTCTAACAAACACTCAAAAACCGATTAAATCCATATTACATAGTTTGCAAAAATAAAAGAACTATATATCACACCAAATTATTTTCATTCTATAAATGTTTCTTATTTCTTTATCTAGGGAGTGGTAAGTATAGAAAGAAGACTACATTCAGGTCAGCATTCACAATAAACATCAATGTAAAAATAATGAATAAAAAATCAGCAAAGTTATAGAAATGTGTTATATAGATTTATGCCAGAAATTCAGGGTAACCTCAGTATGAGGACAACTATTTGCGTAACAGACTATAGTGATAATGAAATAATAAAACACATTAGTGCATACAGAGATATACAAATAAAATACAAGAAAAATAATTGTCATGTTAATAGATACAGAAAATTCTTTGACAAAATAAATACTCATTTCTATTAAACATAATAAAATGCAATGATAATTTTTAAGTCCACATATTTCAAAGAATTGTAGAAAGAACTTGCTCCTCCAGGAATTCACTACACTATGGAATCACAATCTACCCTCTAATTCTGTCATTCTAAGTGTTATTGCCTATGCCAAGTAATTTGCATATCACTGCAGGCATTACAAATATCATTCCCATTTGACAAATTAAAAAGAAAAAAACTCAGAGTAAATTACTTAAGTGTCTTTTCAGTGGTCACCTAGATACCTCACGATGGTTTATTGAGACTCAATGGACATAATGGCCATAAATATAAGCTAATCTTATGATTGCTTCGACAAAAATCCTTAGATGGTGCATTATAAAGTAGAGGACACATTTAGTCACATTAAAGGCTATGCCAATACAACACAAGCTCCGAAAACAGTGCCTTGTTGGGAAGTCTTCAGGTAAAATTGTGGTAACAAGCTGAGTCTGCTTTTCCTTGATGACTCTGGCTGAGATGAGCAGAATGGATAGTCACTGGCAGAATGGCTTCTAGGTATGAGAACAAATGAAATAAAAGGAAAAGTAAAATCATCTTCAGATCTGCAATGACAGTGTAGAGTAGTCAAAAGGGTCAGAAACTGCTGAGGATTATTCGGTTTTTAGACCATCTATGAATTTCAGTTTAAAAGTTAACATTCTTAATTGGGAAACTTTGTCTGATGGTCAAAAAGGGGACATGATACTATAGAAAACAAAGAATAAAAGTAATACCTTTTTCCCAAGAGACATAAGGAAAGGTCTCAATCATTCCTGTCAAAAATAATAGCAGAATCATTCAATTAGGATTTACCTCAGTATCTGTTGTGTTGTTCAAGAAAGTGATCATGCCCTGTAAAAGATAAATTTGATAAACATTACAAGATCTCACCCAATATATACAAAGGAAATCTCTTCTCAGTTATGTAATTTTAAAAGTACTCAAGAATTTCTTTTCAAGATACTAAAGGAAAAAATTTTCCAAAAAAATAAAAAAAAGGAAAGGAGTACAATTGGCTTTATTATCCAAAAATAGTGTCAGCATATCCTGACCTATATGCCAATTTTCTCCTCTTTGAAAATATTTCCAGAGAATGGAGTACTAATTTACCTCATATATACTTAATGAAAATATGAGAAGGTAATAGAAAGGTTTTCATAGATGACATTCTTAATTCTTTAGCTATAAGTGTAGGTGATGAACAAGTGGAATCAAATTCATACATGACCTAGATATTAAAAGTCATATCATAAACTAATAAGGATAAAAGAAAAAATTCCCAGCTATATAGGGTGAATATATATATATGATGATAAAAGATAAAATGGAATTTTCTTATAAAATTAAATTAAATTGAAGTTTCTGCGCAAAAATTCTATTAAAGAAACAGTTTTTAAGTACCTACTATTTGCTACTTAAATAGTCGGTACTATTAAATACCTACTATTTGCTATTAAGTACCAACTGTGCTAACCTCCAGGGACACAAATAAGGAAGAGAAATATAATCTCTGACATCAAGGATATATAATTTAATGGGGGAAGACAATACACATACCAGATCCACAATGTGGAGGATGGGGATAAGAGATGTCAGGCATACGCAGCATGGCATCTTTCAAAGAGTCAAAGCCAAGCAGAGTTTTAGCTAGAGAATGGACTAAGCTAGAACCCTAATTCCTGGACTTTAGAAAGGAAGACTTTGGGATGAGTTTAGTACTTCAAACTACTGCTTTCCAATCAGAGAAACATTAATGTCAAAAAGGTGGGGGAAAGTAGAAAAGGTTTAAAAATTTCTCCCAGTGGAAGGAAAATGGTTTTCCCAGAGATGGAGGCCTGTGGCACCAACGTCTTTACAATAAAAATAAGATTACACACACAAACACACACAGATAGATAGATGATAGATAGATAGATAGATAGATAGATAGATAAGACAGAAAGATAAGATAGAAAGATAGATGGATAGATAGATAGAGATACAGAGATATAGACACACAAATACCTACTTAATATTTGTCCTCAGTTGCACCTCCTTAGTGGAAAAGATGTCTAAAGTCCTTCTAGGCTAGCAGGTCTATCTATTTAAAAGGAGGGACATTGGAAAATCTCTAACATTCTTACAATGTAGTACAGGGAGTGTGAAGGATAATTCTTCCTATTCCTAAAAAAATTCTTCCTATTTAAAACTTAAGTCCCCTCTTTAAAATGTTATCACAGTGCCCTCTTTTGTCCAAAAATAATCCGAGAGTGATTAGGCTTGGAGAAAGGTGTTATTGTTTATTTCTATACACCAGTTTTCAAGGCTTAGAATTTTTTCCTCTGAAGAGTCACAAAAGGAAATAAACCCTTCCAGAATACATTAGAAGTTTTGTTAAAACTATCATAAGATAAAAGCAAGCAATGAAACAAAAAAAAGATAGAATTAAAAGTCTTATGTCATCTTTTTTATCTTCAATCCTGAAATTTGATGGGTTTTTTTAAACTAAGTAATAATTTTATAATAAATTCACATTTTCAGAGTACTTAAGTTTTCATCAGCTTAAAAGGAAATTATGGATGTATAATTATCTAATGATCTGTATAGCTGTTTATAATTCTTTGGCATGTGAGATTCAACTTGGATATTAAACTATTTCACCTTGGTAGGTAAGGTTGGATGAAATGCAAATGTAATTGTGATTGGAGTTAATAACTCCTCAGGATGTTTGTTCCTATGTTCATGGCAGTTATTTTGGGTATACTTTCAAAACAAAATGGAAGGTGAAAGTCTTTTGGTCAAGGAGAACAAAACAAAGTAACAGCCAAAAGGGGGGGGGGGGAAATGACCAGGATGACATTTTCCTGACAAAATATACCCTTTAAAATTGCCCAAAGAAATTGTCTGAAGAAAAGAAAACATGGAGGAACTAAGCATGACCTGGCAACCCTGTAAGCAATCTCCTTTATCATGGAAAAAATTTGGATTTAAGGTGTCTTTCTCTTATGCACATGTTGCAAGATGGGAAGGTGGACATAATTGAAATTTGCATTTAAATGGAAGTGGTTAGCGCTAAAGGCACAATGTTTAGAAAAATGAGAGTATCCATTTTTCTGAGAGGGATGCATATTGTTATTGTATACCATTAAGGTGTCACAGAGCCGAAATATGTTTAGAAATATTAGACATTGCTACAGAACACAGGGCAGTCACTGCCATTTGGAAATGACTATACACTGTGAATGAATCTAACTGAACCTTACATCAAGTACAATTGTCTCTAATGTTTTCTGCTGCCATTACCTAATGCCAGCCCTGTTCACTAAAGAGGAGAATAGCTATTAGACAGCTTTCTGCTCCTTTTCAATTGCAGTAAAATAAAAAATTCATTCATCACTACATTTCAGTTGCTTAGATGCCCATCTTCTATAGGGCATCACTAGACCCCAAAATGTTGGGTGGATACAAACACAAAAGTAGTTCTGTGCATCTATCAATTGTGACCATATCTTTAATATCTACTAATGATTTTCCATTGATATGCTCAAAAAAATAGACAATGAAATAGCAGTCAAAAATTTAGCATGCACATTAGAAGTGATAAGTTGTAGATTTTGTACTTTTGTTTTTGGTCTTGTTTATAGAAAAGATTTGTCTCTCTGAGAGAATTCTGGGAAGGTGGCAGAGTAGTTCAGAAAATTCCAGGCTCTCACAATTTTCCACCACAAAAGAGTTAAAAGAGTACCTTAGGTCAAACAAAGCATGGGTGGAGATGAGTAAGAACAGGGGCACAACTGAGATATTCTTATGACAATTTGAGAAGATCTGAAGAAAAGTCTCAGGAAAAGATTTGGTCCCCTGAAGAGTAAACACTTCTAGGCTAGGTTCCCTTTTAACAGCAAGTGGTAAACCCTGGGGTTAGCTGGTCTGAGAGGTTGCCTCAGCCCCAGTCACAGAAATATTTTTTTACCCTTGGGATGGTGAGGGGAGTTGAGAGTTTGAGACTGGGAAGATCCAGGGAACCTCTGCTGACCAGGAACACCAGAGCCAGCTGTGCTGCAAAAAACAGCTGGAGCTAGAAGGAACCAGCCCTTCCCAAGGTGAATGCAGAAAAAGCGGGGCAGAAATCCCCTGGCCCTGGGCACTTACAGGAAGTTGGAGGTTTGGCTTTGATTCCAGGCTAGAGGGGAGAACTGAAGTACCATTTCCCTTACTCCAGGGCTAGAGGTGATTAAGAAAATTAAGCTATTGCCACACACACACACACACACACACACACACACACACACACACACACACACACACACACACAAAAGCACAGCAAAGGAGAAAGAATCCAACCATAGAAACCTATTATGGGAATAGAGATGACTAGGGTTCATCTTCAGAGGAAGATACTGAAGTAAAGAAACTCCCAAAAAGTAATGTCAAATGGTCACTTGTCCAAAAAGAATTCATAGAAGATCTTAAGAGAGACTTGCCAAAGGTCACACAATTTGAACTCAGGTTCTCTCCTGAGCCAGTCCTCTTTCCATAAATCACTACCTCAACTCATATGTTCCTAACATTTTTCAGTTCAAATAATTCTTTCATATTCTTTATCTCTTTGAATTTTCACAATAGTCCTGTAAGGTAGGTAGATTTGAAATTATTTTGGTATTTTTATGAGATGATTCAGAGCCTCTCATTCCATTTAACCTACATTTTAAAGGAACCAGTGGACATTCTGCTTAGGGACCTTGCTTAGTAAGAATTTGACTGTCCTTGGTTTGTTGCAGTCATCCTATAGCAGAAACTATGCTTATACTTACAAGATTTGCAGAAATAATAGCAAATCACATTTCTCTAGCACTTTGTGGTTTCTGAAGTCCTTTCCTCACTCACTCACTCACAGACGCCCTGTAAAGTTGGCAATGAAATTATTATTTCCCACATTTGAAGCATGGTGAACCAAAGGTCCTGAGTGTGACGTATTGTAGTCACACATCTAATGAAAATTGAAGCTGATATTAAAACCCAGGTCTCTTAATTCCAAGCCCAAATCTTTTCCCACAATATTTTACTATACTTTGCATGCCAAAGAGGAGAGCAAAATCTTCACATGTTTGGTATCCCTTCATTTGGGAAAAATGGGATACTTCAGACAAAACCAGATAGAATTTGACTGAACTAATGCTATGGATCTTTCCTAAGCTTAGAAAAATCTATGGTACCTGAAATTCACCCAAAGACCTGACTTTTACAATTTAAATCCAGTCCTTTCCTGAAGGTGGGGACAGGACTAAATTCTCCCTTGAGGTTCCTACAAGCTCAATGACCCTGAATACTCTAAGAAAGTTTATGTATTGGCTTACTTTTAAATCATTTGGAACCAGGTATTATGTAAAACAAAGAAACAAGCAAACAAACAAACAAATCAAAAGCAAAACACAAACAAAAACTCTTGGAAGATTCCCTGGGAGAGTCTGAATGGGTTAGGATTTTTTCAGTCACAAGGCATGATTGAAGATGAAATTGCTATTTATCAAATCATGAGCTTTACAGAGAAAAGGAGAAACAACTTATTCACCACATCTTGTATAGTAGAGCAAGCATTAACATATTTCTCAAAGATTAAGAAAGCTAATTTTAGAATTAGTAGAAAGAAAAATGTCATTCAATGGAGCAGGTGGGAAACTTGGGAACTCATTACCTCAAATGTGGTTAGACAAAAAAATTATGCATATACATACATATATATGTATACAATACATATATATTATATGTAATTATATATCTGTGTGTGTGTGTGTATGGATGGATGGATATATATATAACTAGATATTTAAAAGGCTTAGGAGAACTGATAGCTATAAAATAATCCTACGAAAGATAGAAATGCTATTCACTCAAAATTATATAGCACTCCATTGGTGCAAAACACTTTCAAATCTACTATGTCATTTGAGATTCAAAACAACTCTTTAAACCTGATAGTGAAATATTTTCTTTCCCATTTTGGAGGTGAGAAAACCATGGGTCAGAAAGCTATGGTGAAACTCATAATGACATAAGTAGAAATCAGTAGAGCTTGTTGCTGTCCCATAATCTACAATTAAGGAAAACTTGCAGTACTATAGAGAATAATGACTTTCTTCAATGACATTCTGAAACAGAAACTGTACTTTTTTGGAGTGAGGGTGGTGCTGCTGGACATAGATTATTAAGATATAGGGGCCAAATGAAATTTTGTGGCATCTCTCATAGGAGATTTGGATTTTTCATTTGGGTGGTGCTTGTGAATGCACACAGTAGACACTGCTGTGCACTGGAAAGTATACTGGAGGGACCCCTGGTTAATGTGGAAATAGGAAAGATTTCAGTCAAGTATCATTCTGCTAATAAATCTCCCCAGAAAAGATTTTTAAAATGGAACCAAATGAAGCAATAATCAATAAAACCAAAGGGAGACACCAACAAACTCCAGATCAGTACTGCCCCTGTTTTTCTTATGTTCTAAAATTATCTATCAATTCTCTTCCTCCTCTTTGATAAGAAATATTAATCTTTCTATTAATCAGTCAATTAACAAGCATTTATTAAATATCTACTGTGTGCCAGATATGAATATGAAGATAAAAAAGAAAGCATCTCTAATCTCAAAAAAAAACATCTTACATTTCTTGAAGAGGGAGAAAATATGTGTATATTTATGCCATAAATACATATATGTGTAAGAATGAATGAATGAGAATATAAAATAAATTTATTCAGAATATACTCAAAATGAATAACAGGTAGTTAAATACAAGGTAGTTATTTACATATCTCACTTCAGTCAAACCAGCAAGCAAACATTTATTAAGTGATTACTAGTTGCCAAGCACTATTCTGGGTTCTGGATGAATAAGTAAGCCCTTATGTTTTTCATAAGCAAAGTACAAAGTTTTGTTTCTTTTTTATTTTATATTAGTTTTGTTTAGATTAGTTTTTGCATGTAAAAGCCTTGTGTTTTATGAACAACGTATGGAGATTTTTTTTGGTCACCTGAATCTTCCAATCAATTAACTTTCTTTTGTTTTTATTGTTTTTTTAAATTAAATTTTACATTTATTTTTAATTTGCATCATCCATTTCCACAAGATTTCAAATTACAAATTTTCTCCCTGTCTTTCCCCTATCCACCACTCCAAAATGGTGTATAGCCCCTCCCCCAATCTGCTCTCTCCTATATCCTGCCCCATCCCCACTCTGACTTTCAGGTAGGGCAAGATGCATCTACATACCCCAGTGCATGTATATCTTATTCCCCAGTTGCATGTAAATATTAATAATAATAATAATAATAATAATAATAATAATATTTTTAAAGCCATTTGATTTCAAAACTTTGAATTCCGTATTCTTTCCCTTCCTCTCTCATCATTCACCCTTACTAGGAAGAAAAGCAATTCAATATAGGTTTCACATGTATAGTTACACAAAACATTTCCATAGTGTATATATTATGAAAGACTTACTATATCTCCCTCCATCCTATCCCGCCCCCTACTTGTTCTATTCTCTACTTTGACCCTGTCCTTTTACAAAAGTGTGTGCTTCTAACTACCCTCCCTGACCCCACAATGCCCTCACCTCTGTCATCTCCCCTCTCATCCTCTTCCCCCATACTCTCCTGTAGGGCAAAATACCCAATTTAGCCTGTATCTCACTCCCTCCCTAAGCCAAATCCAATGAGAGTAAGGTTAACATATTCTCTTTTGCCTTCCTGTTCTCCCCCTCCAATGTAAGGTATCCCTTACCTCTTTTACATGCGATAATTTAGCCCCATTCTGTCTCTCCCTGTCTCTTCTCATTGTATCCCTCTCTTACCTCTCAATTTCACCATTTAAATTTCATCCCTTTATATTCAATTGATCCTTTGCCCTCTGTTTATGTATGCCTGTACACATATATACACACACTCACACATATTCATAGGCTCATATACCTTCCTATATAGACATATGTATTTATGTATACATATACATATATGTATATATATACATATACATGCACTCACTCACACACATATGTGTATACATATATAGATAGATATAGATATAGATATAGATATAGATATATAGATATATAGATACATTTGAATTCCCTTCAACTATCCTCATACTGAGAAAAGTTTCAAAAGTCACAATTTTTGTTTTTCCATGTAGGCATGTAAATAGTTCAACTTTGATGAGTTACTTATGATTTTTTCCCCTTGTTTACCTTCTCATGCTTCTCTTGTTTCTTGTATTTGAAAATCAAATTTTCTGTTTAGCTCTGATTTTTTCATCAAGAATTCTTGAAAATCCTCTATTTCACTGAATGATCATATTTTCCCCTGTAGCATTATACTCAGTTTCCTGGGTAGGTGATTCTTGGTGTTAGCCCTAGCTCCTTTGACCTCTGGAATATCATATTCCATGCCCTCGAATCCCTTAATGTAGAAGCTGCTAGGTCTTGTGTTATCCTGATTGTTTTTCCACAACACTCAAATTGTTTCTTCCTGGCTGCTTGTAATATATTTTCCTTGACCTAAGAACACTGGAATTTGGCTATAACATTCCTAGGAGTTTTATTTTTGTGATCTTTTTCAAGAGGTGATTCGTGAATTCTTTTAATTTCTATTTTGCCCTCTAGTTCTAGAATATCAGGGTAATTTTGCTTGATAATTTCTTAAAAGATGGTGTCTAGGCTCTTTTTTTTCCCATAGCTTTCAGGTAGTCCAATAATTTTTAAATTGTCTCTTCTGAATCTGTTTTCCAGGTCAGTGTTTTTTTCGAGATATTTCACATTGCCTTTTGTTTTATCATTTGTTTAGATCTGTTTAATGGTATCTTGATTTCTCATAAAGTCATTTGCTTCCATTTTCTCCACTCTAATTCTGAAGGAATTATTCTCTTCAGAAAACTTTTGAGGTTCTTTTTCCATCTGGCAAATTTGACTTTTTAAGGCATTCTTCTCCTCATTGGTTTTTTGGGCCTCCTTTGCCATTTAAGTTACTCTATTTTTTAAGGTGTTAGTTTCTTCAGTCAGGTTATTGACTCTCTCTTCATGATTTTCTTGTATCATTCTCATTTATCTTCCCAATTTTCCCTCCAATTCTCTTACTTGATTTTCAAAATCCTTCTTGAGCTCCTCCATGGCCTGTAACCAATTCATATTTGTCTTGGAAGCTTTTGGTGCAGGAGTTCTGACTTCATTGTCTTCCCCCTGTTCCATGCTTTGTTGCTTTTTGTCCCCCAAAAAGGAATCTAAAGTTGGATTGCTGTGCTTCCTTTGCTTCCTTTGTTTGCTCATGTTGCCACTCAATTACTTGACTTTTGAACTCTTTTACACAGTAGAACTCTGCTTCCAAAGGGAAGAGCTTTGTCCCAAATCACTGGGGTTTTTGCACCTGCCAGAGCTATTAAGAAGGTGCCATCTCTACTGCTCCCACCAGCTCTGGCTCACTGGTTACATACCTGGAGACCACCACCCAAGACCATTATCCAGATCCAGGCAGGTTAAAGCAAGAGCAATTACCCTCTGAATGGTTGCTTGCCCCACTATGATCTGCAGGCCGGGAGCTCTGAAGCAGCCACATGGAGGAGGGTGCATGGCTGCTGCACCTCTGCCACTTCTTGCTCTAGGGCCGGAGGCCATACTCCCTCCATCTTCCCCAATTCCAAGACAGTTCTACACTGATCTTTTACTTTGTCTTTGCCATTTATGTGTTGATGTTTCTGGCAACCTCCACAGCTGTTGGTGATCCACTCTCCCAAGGTCCACTCCAGCCACTGTTGGTCAGGGCCACCCTAGGGCTAAATCTGTGGACTCACTTGGGGTTGGACTCAGCTCCTAGTCAGCTTCTGCCCTCCCTTCCTGCCAGCATGCAAGGCTGCCTTCACTGGGAGATTTGTTTCTCTGTCATTTTGTGGTTTCTGTAGCTCAAAAATTTGTTCAGTCACATTTTATAGGTATTTGAGGTGGTTATGGACGGAGCTCACATAGTTTTCCTGTTTCTAAGATGCCATCTTGGCTCTGCCCCACTCAATTACTTTCTTATGATCATTCATTAAATCCACTATTATATAGGTGTTATTTTTTTTTGGATGCATTCTTTTCATGAAGATTTCATTTCTGGATACTGGTCACTCTTTAAAAGCAAATAGCTACTGCATTCTCACGCTTATGTTTGGTTTTTTTTTCAATATGTCTTGTGTTGAAATTATCACGGCATTTGCAAGCATTAATTTCATTTGTTGATCCAATTTGAATTTCAGATTCAACTTTTCCTTTATATATTGAAATTTTTTAAGCTCAAGTACAACTGATATTGGTGGAGAAAATCCCCATGATGTGAAACAGCAATTTATGGTGCTTTTAAGTGGAATCATATGATTTTATATCATCTGTGCACATAAAGCTATTAATAAGATGACTCAGTATGACTATCTCTTCAAATTGAATATGTCCATTTCTATTAAGGGATTTTAGCAACAGGTTTAATCCCAGGCAGAATCATGGGATATTTTCATTGTGTCTCTAGAAGATGCTTTTTTCTCTAGCCATTATTCTATTGATACTCTTGTGTTCATGACAGGTTTTTTTTATTTTAAGAAAATAGTTAGCCACAAAGATATAAAATAATTACTCCTGAACACTCAGCATGCTAACTACATTTCACATTTGCCCTTCAGGACTACAGCGCAGAACTGAATCAAAACACTTGGTGATCTTAAATGGCATTTAATGTTATGGAGGTTTAGGGTGGCTTATTCAATAATCATAATGAATTATTCTTTATACTCATGGGATTTCTTAGTATACCTTTTCACCTCTCCATCCAAGATACTGATGGGATTTAGTTGTAAATATTTATATGTTTTGGAGTAATACAAACTGAATGCTCTGTGTAAAGGGTATATTACATAATTGGCCTAAAATTACAAAGGTTGTTGTTCTAATTTTTTGATCTGTTCATATAGATTTGCTATTGCATATACCAAGCAGTTATTGATTTAACAATCTAAAGGTTTTTTTCAAGTATTTAATAGCTTACTAAAGAAACTTAGGAGTCTGTTTTGTTATTTCCTCATGAATTAGTATAAACATACATTCTGTACATCTATTAGTCACTCAATTAATTTTAACTCCATTCCCAGTTTATTAATATCAAATAATGTGACAATTATTTTTCACCATAAGTTTCTCTCTCTCTCTCTCTCTCTCTCTCTCTCTCTCTCTCTCTCTCTCTCCTTCACTCACTCTGTCCTTTCTCTTACTCCCTTTATCTTTCTATTTTAATTCCTCCAGTGTCATTGGCTTAAATACATATTAGTACATCTGACAATACAATTTACTAACTGTATAAGAAAAAAGGGAAAGTATGTCAATATATTTAAGTGAAAAAAAATCACATTCCAAATCAACTCTAATCCTAAACTGTAGTTGTTGACCACTGCTGGAATCTGCAAAAACTAGTTAGGTCTTTCAGAATGGCAAAAACCTAAGCCTTCTCTTCAAGATAGCTCCTACAAAATATTTGCCCCATAGAATGTTAAGTTATATCTTTCAGGAAATAAGTGCTCTTTGTTGTTTTTTTTCTTTTAACAATCATTCTCCAACTAACGGAGTTAACTTTCTCTCTACAATTACAGTTAAACTCTGTCATTTCAAAAATTCCTCACAGATAAATTAAACTCTAAGTCTTAAAGATCATGTTCCTTCATGAAAATACAAAAACAGTGTCAGTTTCTTTGGAAAAGTCTATTTGCACTGGTATTTTATTGTTGGAGGCGGGGGGATGGGTGTTGCTCAGAGCCTGCTTGTTATGTGCTGAATAATCCATATAAGGTGATGGTTTGAGATTGTAATAGTGAGTGGCTAATCCATATAAGGTGATATGTGTTAAATGTAGTTGTGATTGCTTGCTGATTGTTTTAAATTGCTGCTCACACGGAAGTGAGGGTTGTTGTCGTTGTGATGTAGCAG
>JAQQSU010009902.1:0-12569 GCA_028627135.1 Pseudochirops cupreus | reverse complement strand
GCAAATATTATTATTACCCCCATTTTAAAGTTGAGGAAACTGAGACAGACAGAAGTTAAATGACTTGCCTAGGGTCACTCAGCTAGTAAGTGTCAGAGGCTGAATTTGAACCCAAGTTTTCCTGACTCCAGATCCACCGTTAATTCACTGTTCTACCTGGTTTCCTCTTTTTTGTTTTTGGACGGGGGAAGGTAGGGCAATTGAGGTTAAGTGACTTGCCCAAGGTCACACAGCTAGTTTTTTGTGGTAAATGTCTGAGGGTGGACTGGTTTCCTCTTAATAGCTATGCTACATTTGTTCATGCCACTTGTTTAGAACTTATAGTAGTTTTTGCAACTGGAATTATTCTTTGAGATAATCTTGTCTAATGGCTTTCATTTTTACAGACGAGGAAACTGGGGCCCAGAGAACGAGGTGACTTTACGGGAGGTCATACAGCTAGCTATTAGGGGTAGAACCAGAATTAGAATACAGCTCTCCTGACTCCCTGCCCAGGGTGCTGTCCACAATAGTAATCTGTATTTATCTATATCTCTGTATTGTTAGTTAACTTTTCATATGTTTATTAACTTATCTTCCCAACCAGACTAATAATACTAATTCATGCTTGTATAGTACTTTACAACATACAAAGCAGTTTTCTTATAACTCTGTATAGCAGGTAATTAAGGGAAAATTTTTTTTATTAAGCACCTACGATGTGAGGTATACTATAGGAGTACAAACATGATTATCTCTCTTTTATAGATAAAAGTGAGGCTCAAACAGGTTGGGTAACATAACCCATGCTCATACAACAGGTTAGTTTGGAAATCCAGATTTTAAGGTCCAAATTTTGAAGCTCTTGTCACTATATCATATTGCCTTTCTAAGTTAATTGAGACCAGGAATGGTCTTATGAAGTCTTTGTATCTCTTGAAGTGCCTAGCAACATTACATACTCAAATTAGTTCCTGAACTTATATGAAAATAAGAATTTGTAAATTGAATTAATTTAAATTTAAAGAGGAACTTACTATTTAATGAAATCATTTCATGAAGGAAATAATGTCTCATCAAGATGCTTCTATATCAGGTATGGTTAAGAGTACATCTGAGCTTTCTACAGGCTTGTCTTTTAAAAATTAAATTGAATCTTATTTTATTTTCAACCTTGAATTCTCCCTCCCACCTCCCCTTTTCCATATCAAGAAAGCAAAAATCCTTAAAAAAAAAACTCGCAAAACAAAATAATTAGAAATATGTATAATCAAGTAAAATGAATTCCCTCATTAGTTATGTTAAAAAAAGAAAGTCTCAGTCTGTACTCTGAATCCATCCCCTCTCTATCAGGAGGTAACATGTTTTTATTAAGAGTCCTCTACAATTATGGTTGGTCCTTGTGTTGAACAGAGTTCCTAAGTCTTTCAAAGTTGTTTGTATGTATAATATCGTTGCTATTGTATAAATTGTTCTCTTGGTTCTGCTCATTGCATTTTGCATGAATTTATACAAGTCTTCCCAGTTTCTTCTGAAACTATCCCCCTCATCATTTCTTATGGTGCAACAATATTCCATCACATGCATATACCATAACTTATTGTCATTCCTCAATTGAAGGGCACCCTTCAATTTCCAATTCTTTGTCACCATGAGGAGAACTACTATGGATATTTTTGGACATATGAGTTCTTTCCTTCTTTTGTTTATCGCTTTGGAATATATAGACCTAGTAGTGATATCAGTGGGTCAAAGGTTTAATAGCTTTTTGGGGCATAGTTCCAAATTCACAGCTGCACCAACAGTTCTTGTATATACAAGCTTACCTTTAAGATGGATTTCTATATTCAATCTAGGCATCCATAACAAACTTTCTTATCTTCATTTCTTTACTCCTGGTATCAGTCATTTAACTGACTAGGTGTTAGGGTTTCTTCAAGCATAAGCTTTTAAACTTATCCTTATTCAGTTTCATCTCATTATATTTGCTCCAATGTTCTAAGTTGTAAATATATTTTTGTGTCTACTGAAGCTACATTACAAACTACCCAGATCCTACGTACCTATTCAAGCAAAAATCTGAAATTCATATTGAACTGAAAAGTGATTAATAAATACAATGGAAAAAGTGAAAATAAAAATGATCTCTTGAAACTTTGGAAGGAAAAGTCTCCAGGAATGCCATAACCAAAATCCAGAACTTCAATGTCAAAGAAAAAATACTAGAAGCATCCAAAAATAAGGAGTTCAATTGAGAAATCACAGGATCACACAAAACCTGGCTTCTACTATAAATGAGAAGAGACCTTGTAATATAATATTATAAAAAGCAAGAGAGATAGACACACAACCAAAAGTAACTTACTCTGCAAAGCTAAGTATCATATAGGCAATAAATAGACCTTTAATGAATAGATGATTTTTAGGCGTTACATATTTAGGCATAAAGGGTAGGAACTATAAAATACAACCACAAGAATCCAGAAAAACTCAAAAAGGTAAACTTTTCTGAGTAACCAAGAGTAGTTAGATGATGATGTAATGGTAACATTCTAATAGGGAGAGAAAAAACAAGAGTCCCATCAGAAAAACAGGACCAAAAAAAAAAAAAGAAAGAAAAACAGGACAGTTCAGAAAGTAATATGTGAAATTAATTATATACAACTTTTTTAAAAGCAAGTGGTATGGAATAGAGATTCATGATTTCATGTATCATTCTCTTTTTGTGTTTCACTTTGAATATGGAAATATTCTTATTTTTGATGGCTAAATTCAGAATTTTAAAAAGCTAAAAATTGATAAGCATGCCATTTGTGCTCTTATCAATTTAAGTAATTGAAAAAATGTTAACTAGCTCAAGATCAAACACAGATTCCCTAGGATACTCCTCTAGAGATTTTCTTCCAATTTGACATCAGATAAATAATGCCTATTCTTTGGGTCTGGCTATTCAATCCCTTCCAGAACCATCTAAATGTGCTTTTAGTTACTCTATGTCTCTTCATTTTATTGACAAAATAGAATGAGAAACTTTGTCAAATGCTTTTCTAAAATCTAGGTAAACTATAAAGCTCTTTGGTCTACACTTGCTGCTTCCTACTCCCTTCCCTCCTGCTGTGTGAGCTTTGGTCTAGGGATCAAGATAGGAAATGATGACAGGTTCAGGATCTGAGGCTGACACACTAGACAGAAGGATGCCTGAGTGACAGTGACTGAGTCCACTCATCTTACTCTGTCATGGGCTGGTTGTGGCCAGAGGAGGATTGTAGCCCAATCCTCCTGCCAGCAACTGAACATCTGAGACCATGAAAGTTTCAACCCTCGAGTTCTATTTCACACCAGAACCTGAGTTCAATGCCACAGCCCTAAGTCAAGATCCAGAGTCTATTTTCATCTGAGAATTGGCTCTGTTAGGAGAATGAGCTGAACATCCTTTAGAAGCTGTGCTGTTTATAACCCTCTACCCATTCAGAGGAGGACTCAAACTGTGCATTTCCTAGAATTCTTGGGTTGGAAGTAGTTTCTGTACTGTCTGTGGGGCTTCCAGGATCTAGGAGAGTGGTGTATGCATAGTGACATGGTATATATTTCATTATTTGTTGTTTCCTTATGATAATATACAGTGTATTTGCTTCCAGGGTCTTTGAGTTAAAACAAACAAACAATTTTCAATACTGAAGCAAAAATGTTTGTCTGTTTTGGTAGAGAGCCATGGTCATGAGATTAGCAATTCCTGAAAGAAATAAAGTTCAAAAAGGAGTTGGAGACTTACAGCCTTGCTCTGGGACACAAATCCTTAGTGAAAGTAGGAATTTGGGTTAATGGTAAAAACCCAGAGTTTTTATGTGCTATTCACTCACCATTCCTTGAATGATACAATTTAATGTTTTGCTAGGAATCAAAGTCAAGCTTTCTGATTTATAATTCATAAACTCTACTTTCTGTCATGAAAAAACCCCACCAAATCTGGGTGCTTTGGTTCTTTTGTCTTTCCATATTTGTAACTGGTGAATGAGGGCTTAGATTTCAGTCAGTGAGTCAGTCAACAAGCTCTCAGCCTATTATATGCTGGGCATTGTGTTAAGCAAGGATGACAAGAAAGGTTAAAAAGACAATCCTTGCTCTCAAGAGTCTTATAGTCTAATGGCATACTTGCAGTCTAATGGAGAGTTTTGATTCAAATTCTGATTGAAAAAATTCAGATTTCTAACAATGTCTGGAAAAAATGTGACTGAAGATTTTAGATCAGGATAATAGGATCATCAAATCAATGAACTGGTTATGTCCACACTATCATTATAAGAGTGATATTGTTTGAGTGAAACATCTTTATTTCAAGAGTGAATTGTCTTTTAGGGCACCAAGTCTACAATCTCTTTCAGTGGTTTATCCTAGGACAGTATTACCCATCCTGATAAATGGTCAACTTTTTATTAACTGTATTTCTCTACTGAATCTACTTTTCATTTTTAAGTCATTGGCACCTGTAGATAAAATCTTTTCCCCATAACATTCCTTTTCATGTTTGTAGATGATTTACCAAGAATGGTTTATTTCTTTTTGTTTTCCTCAGTTGATATTTGCCCTATCTTTTACTTTCTGAACTTTTCATTTGGATTGCTTCCCATTAAACATATTTCAATTCAGAGAGGTTTTTTTCTTTCCAATCTGATATTTGCAAACCGAAAATGAGATCAGTATTCTATTGCCAGCTCTGAGTACAGAAGAGAGGCAGTTCCCATGCCTTCTGCCATATGTGGAGCTCTTGTTAATACATCCCAATGTCAGGGGCCATTTCCTTTTCTGTGGGGGAAGAATTGGGTGGCAACAGTGTCTCATTGTTGACTCATGCTCCTCTGTCTGTATGCATCAGTTGAATGTTAAACTAACTGGAATAGAAACCCGGTACCCTCAGGGTGTGCTGTCATGCCTAAGATAGCCAGATTCTTTCCGTTTTCTCTTGCCTTTCTGAATTATGACTAGGTGTGGAATTTACCAACATCATAGCCTGAGTGAGAAAACAGGAAAGGAGACTGGGAAAGGTGAAAAAGAGCAGGGGAAGAAATCAGATCAAGTGAAAATGGGAAAAAAATTAGTTTTCTTTGTAAAGAGGCTAAGAAGCCAAGGAGGAAATAAGGCAGGAAGTTGGGAATTTGTGAAGTGTGTGAAATAAGCACATGACAAAAGAATTTGTTATTGTTAGAAGCCCATTTGCATAATGAATGGATGGAAAGAAATTGGTTTTATTCTGGGGACTACTGAATTGAAAGTTTGATCATCTCCTGGTTTCTTCTTTCTCCTAAAGATCACTAGACCCCTAACCCCCTCTCTATTATCTAATGTTTTCATCCCTTATTGTACTATGAATGAGGCTATTCATTGCTAACTTCCTCATCTACAAACTTGACAAATTGCTTTTCCCAAATTTGATAAATTCTTTTAAAAAAAGTTTTTATTAATGTCTTTTGTTTTTTTCACATCATCATAGTTGTATTAGTATCTCTCCTTTTCCTCCCAGAGGCCTACCCCATATAATGAATAGTATATGTTAAAGAACGGAAAAAAAGAAAAAAGGAAAAAAGAAGAGAAAAAAATTAACAAAATCAATCAGTGCATTGAAAAGAGTATACAAACATATGCACTGTGGAATAACCGTGACTCTCCCACCATAGAGGTGGGAGATTGGGGTGATTGGGATGATCTCTCATGTTTCTTCACTTGAGTCATTCTTGATCTTAATAATTTTGCTACATTCATTTTTTTGGCAAATAAGCAATTTTATTTCATTATTTTATATAAATAGTATTTTTCCAATTATATGTAAATATAGTTTTCATCATTCATTTTTTATAAGATTTTTGAGTTCCAGATTTTCTTCCCTCTCTCCCCTCCTCCCTCCCTTTCCTCTCCCCTTCTCAAGACAGCAAGCAATCTGATATAAGTTATACGTGTGCAATCATCTCGAACATATTTCCACATTATGTTGTAAAAGAAGAAATAAACAAAGGGAAACACACACACACACACACACACACACACGCGCGCGCGCGCGCACACACACCCCAATGAAAGTAAGAACAGTATGCTTCAATCTGCTTTCAGGCTCCCTCAGTTCTTTCTCTGGATGTGGATAGCATTTTCTATCACAAGCCTTTTGGAATTGTCTTGGATCATTGTTTTGCTGAGAAGAATACTTTTTTGTGAAAGTTGTTAAATTTATCATAGTTGATAATTGCACAATGTTGCTGTTACCGTGTGCGGTGTTCTCCTGGTTCTGCTCCCTTCACTCAGCATCAGTTCATGTAAGTCTTTCCAGGTTTTTCTGAAATCTGCCCGCTCATCATTTCTTGTAGCACAAAAGTGTTCATTACATCCATATGCTACAACTTGTGACTTTTTCTTCTGTGTGTGGTTGTTCTTTCTATTTACATTGTTGTACTTATCGTGTACATTATTTTCTAAGCTTTGCTTACCTCCCTCTGCATCAGTTCATATAGATCTTTCCGTGCTTTTCTGTATTCATCCCAGTCATTGTTTCTTGCAATACGGTAATATTCCATTATATTAATATACCACAGTTTGTTTAGCCATTTCCCAATCTATGAATATTTATTTTGTTTCTAATATTTTGCTATCACAAAAAAGTGCTACTAGAAATATTTTGGTGTATATCAAGACTATCTTCTCATCAATGGCTTATTTGAATCCTCTGATGGAGTATTTGTTTCAAAGGGTATAGATATTTTAGGTACTTCATTTGCATAATTTCACATGGTTTTCCAAAGTGGTTATATGATGCCACAACTCCTCTGATACTATAATTTATTGTCACTTTTGTCAATTTGAGCATATGAGGTAAAACCTCAGGGCTGTTTTGATTTGAATTTTTCTTATCAGTGATATGGAGCATTCTTTCATGTGGTCACAAATATTTTTTTCTTTTGAGAATTGTCTGTTCGTATCTTTGGACCACTCATCTACGGGTGAATGACTATTAGTCATATACCTATAGCTATATATCTATATGCCTATATTATGTCTACAATGCCTAATATGTCTATATTTACATATAGTTTATTTGAGGTGGATATCAAATCCTTATCAGACAACATTTGTTATAAAGATTATTTTTCCCATTTAACTGTTTCTCTTATCCAAGGTGCATTAATTTTGTCTGTGCAAGTTTTTCATTTTCATAGAATCATTTACCTATTTTTGTCTTTTGGAATTGCTGAAATTGCTTGAAATTTTTTGTTTGATTTAGAATAACTCTCCTACTCATAGCTATGGGAAGTATGTGATTTACTTCTCTTTTAATTTTTTAAATAATACGATCTTTAATATTAAGGTCACATAAAATTTTACATAATTTCATTATATATTTAAGAGGAATAGCAATTCATATGCAATAAATTTGAAGTTTCATGTGCAGTCATCTTTTTGATTATACTATATTATAGAAATGCTGGTTTTATTCCATAAATTAAAAATAAAATCAAATTTAAAAACATTCATTTAGAATATATTATAAAATACGGTATAAAGTATCAGTCTAAGCCTAATTTCTGCCAGACTGCTTTCTAGTTTTCCAGCAATTTTATCAAATAAGGAATTTTTTCCTAGGTAATTTGTTTTCTACTTTATCAATCACTGGGTCACTGAGTTCCATTGTTTCTGATTGTCCCTTATCTAGTCTGTTCCATTGATCAGTCTCTTTTAAACCAATATCAAATGGTTTTGATGACCACTGCTTTATAATATAGTTTGAAGTCTGTTAATGTTTTTCCTCCTTTATCCCTACTTCTTTTCTTTATTTTCTTGATATCGTAGATCTTTTGTTTTTCCAAATGAATTTTGTTATTATTTTTTATCAAGTTCCACAAAGTATTCCCTTGTTAATTAACTTTGGTAATATTGTATTTTTATCATATTGGCATGGTCTAGCCATGAACTCTGAATATTCTTCCAGTTATCTGAGTAGTTCTTTGTAAAAATATTTATATCCTTGTTTTATTTCTTCTTTGCTTCAGCCTCAGAGAAAGAGTCTTTGATACCATTCCCTGTTCTAGGAACTTGTTCCGTCCGTCATATCGTCAATGTTTCCCTTTTATTGGCTTCTTTCCCATTGCCTATCAGCATGAATACTTGGGTTGCCCATATCCTAGAACAAATCAAAATAAAAGAAAAACCTTCCCTATATTTCATCATGCCCAGAAGTTACTGCCTTATGTTGTTGTTGTTGCTGTTGTAGTTCAGCCATTTTCAATCACATCTAACTTTTCATGTTTATTTGGAGATTTCTTGACAGAGATATTAAAGTGGTTTGCCATTTCCTTTTTCAGTTCATTTTACAGGTGAAGAAACTGAGACAAATGGATTAAATGACTTGCCCAGGGTCACATAGGTAGTAAATGTTTGCAGCCAGAGTTGAACTCAAGTAGATGAGTTTTTCTGACTCCAGGCCTGACATTCTTACCCACTGTGCCCTATATCATCTCCTATATCTTTCTGTGTTCCTTCTATCCTTTTGATTGCTCAACTTTGAGAAAAGATATGCTACACTGACTGCTTCCAACTTCTTGGTACCCACTCATTCCACAACCTCTTAAAACCTGACTTCTATCCCCATTAAATAAACTGCTTTATCAAAGGTCATGAAAAACCTCCTATTCACAAAATGCAATGGTCTTTTCTAAAACCTCAGCTTTTTAAAACTTGGAGTAGAGTTTGGTATTGTCTATTGGCTCTTGCTTTTGTACAGTCCTTCCTTTGTAGGCTTTCAGATGCTTTTCCTGTCTGATCTCTTTCTCATTCATGGATTTCTATCTTTCCTTCCTCTCTTTAAGTGCAGGGGTCAGCCAGGGTTCTCTCCTCAGCCCTCTTCTCTTTCTGTTGTCTCCCCACTGGTCTTCTCATTTACTCTCCTGGCTTCAACGATCATTTCTTTGTAAATGACTCGCAAGTATACATTTTCATTTCCAATCACATCTTTAACTTTGAGGCCAGTTATATATCTCTGCCCAACTAAACTCATTATTTTCTCCAATCTTTTCCTCCTCTGTTCCCCATTTCTTTTGATGGCACCACCATTCCCCTAGCCACTCATGCTAAAAATGATGGAATGGTGTGAGGGAAAAAGTATGGCACTGTGGAAAGGACACTGAGTTCCAAAGCGTAATTAGTCAGAGGAAGTGAGTAGTTTGCAAAGAGGAATGTAGATGATGAACAAACATTTAAAAAGATGCTCTGGTTGATGATAAGGAAGATGAAAATAGAGCAGTTCTGAAGTTTTACTACAAATCCAAAAAATTGACAAATACGATAAAAGGTAGACGTAGACAATGTTGAAGGGACCATAGGAAGAAGGGAATACTGGTGCACAAGATGTGAAGTGATGGTTTGGTTCAATGGTTCTAGAAAATAAGTTTGGACTATACTAAAAAGGTGACAGGACTTTTCTTGCCCCTTGACCTAATGATACTAGTACAGGACATATACACTGAAGGAGGTCAAGGATAGAGGGAAAGATCCCATAGATACCAAAATATTTAAAACAGCAGTTTTTGGCTAAGCAAAAAGCTGAATGTGCATTTATTGAAAATTGGCTGAATAAATTATGGCATATAAATATAATGGAATAGTGTTGTACCAAAAGAAATGATAAATTCAGATAAACTTTGAAAGAGTTGATACTGAGTAAAGTGAGCATAACCAGAAGAATGATATCCCTTTGTTCTTAGTAGATAAAAAGAATGCCAAAAGTTATCACTACTTCTATCAATGAAATGATAGGTCTTGATTCCTGAAGACTGGTAATGAGGTATATCTCCCTTCTCTTCGTGGAGAGATGGTAAACTACTGTTTTTGAGCAACGCATTCACTATCAGATATGGTTAATATATCCATTCATGTATTTGGTTGTGCTTCCTTGTAAGGGAGAGTTTTAGGGTTAGTATCATTAGGAAATGACAGCAGTATTTTTAAATAGGAAAAATTAATAAAATATTTTTTAATTAAGAATAATATTTGCAATTAAAGGACCTAGGTTAAACTTCTGGCTTTGCTATTTCCTATATCTGTGACCTTGGACAAGTCATTCAACCCTTTTGGAATTGTTTCCTTCTTTGTAAAATAAGCAGGCTGGACAAGACATTGTTGTTGAAGGTTTCTTAGTACTCTAAGTTCATTGATCCTCTGATTTTTCCTTTTCCCTAACTCCCAAACTATATTAAGTTATCAAGTTCAATTGATTTGCCCTCTATAATGCTCCCTCCCTTTAATTTTCTCTTACTGCCCTGATTCTGGCCTTCACAATACCTTTACTTGATTATTATGGTATCATCCTATGTGGTGGTTTCCACGCCACCAGCCTCTCCGCTATGTAAGCCGCCTTTCATACTGTTGTCAAAGTAACCTTTCTAGGGCAGAGGTATGACTGTGTCACTCCTCTGGTAAAAAGCCTTCAGTAGTTCCCTATTGCTTACATGATAAAATATAAACTGCATCCTGGCACTTCAGATCTTCCCCAATTTGGCCCTAAATGACCTTTCTGGCATTCACACAGACCCTCTCCATGCTTGGAACGCCCTCCATCCACATGCTTTTCTACTTTTAAGGCTCAGTGCAGTTGTCATCTCCTTTGTGAGACAGGTCCCTGACAAGTCCAATGAAAACTATTTGTTATTTCTCAAATTATCATCATAATAAAAATAGCTATCATTTACATAGCGCTTTATGATTTACAAAGCCCTTTACAAATATTATCTCATTTTACCCTCACAACAACCCTACAAGGAGGTAGGTGCTGTTATCATCCCAGTTTTACTGATGGCTACATAGAGTATTTATTTCAAAGGAAGGTTTCAAAGCAGGAAGAAAGGGGGAAGTAGAGTGGGGAAGAGTATGGTGGGAAATGAATACCACAAAAAGGCACCAATACAACATCAACAGAACAAAACTTTTTCCCCTTAAAGTGTCTCCTTTGTCACCATTGCTCTCTTGTATCATACTGTTGTAGTTCAATTGTTCATTCGTGTCTGACTCTGTGATCCCATGGACCACAGCATATCAATACTGTCCATGGGGCTTCCTTGGCAAAGAAACTGGGGTGGTTTGTCATTGCCTTCTCCAGTAGATTAAGGCAAACAGAGGGTAAATGCTTTGCTCAGGATCACACAGCTAGTAAGTATCTGAGGCTGAATTTGAACTCAGGTCTTCCTGACTCCAGTGCTTGAACCATCTAACTGCCTCCTGTATTTATTTGTGTAAATCATATGTCCTCCTCATAGTGTAAGCTGCTGGAGTCCAAGGACTTTGCCATTTTTCATTATTGTATCCACCAATGCCTAGTCCAATGGCTTTCATATAGGAGGCATTCTATAAATTTGCTTTAATTGAATTACCATTTTTAGGTCCATTGGACTCTGGAACAGCCAGAAGGAAGCAGGAGCAGTAAGGAAGGGTTCTGACAGATAGAATTTATCAACCTCTTAGTATACTGGAGAGACAAAAGGATTTGGAGTCAAAAGGCTTGGGTTTGAGTCCTAGCACTAATGCCCAACTCTAACCTTGACCAAATTGCTTACTTTTTTTGAAGCCCCAGTTTCTCCATCTGTAAAATGAATATAATAAACTATCTGTTTCACAGGGATGTTATGTGGATCAAATGAGAGAATATCTATAAAGGATTTTGCAAACTTAAAGTACTGTAAAAGTGTTAGTTAGCCAATATTTTTGTTATCATCTTTATCAAATACCCAAGTCCTCCGAGACAAGCAGATCCAGCCAAAGTGAGCCCTATTGTCCAAATTTTCATGAAGTCTAGTCTTTATGGAGGGTAAGAGAAAGAGGAGGATTCTGGGGAGGAGGGAAGTCATTATGAAATATATTTCTGTTTACCCACTACATATAGTAAACCCACTATTTTCAGTAAAGACTTTCACCACAGTTAGTTAGTATGTACCCCTCTAGTATGTACATTCAACCTAGGAAACTCCTGACACAGTGAGATGCTGTAGTTTGTTTCGTCCATATCCATTCCGATGGTTTTTTTTTCTTCTTCTGACCTTATCTGAAAAGACTGTCATTCTTTTTATAAAGTTAAGCCATTTGTTAGCTTCAGCTACCAGTTAACATGAACTATTTGCCTTAGAGGCTGACATTGGGAGATGAGGCGGAAATTGGCATTGAGTACCATTGCCCAAAGCTGCTGATTTCATATCTATAACAGAGAGACAGGAAACATTCTGAAGATCAGACATCCCCAAACAAGTTCCCATGCTACTGCCCATATTCTTAATTTTTCTCTCCTTTTTTATTTCCAAACTAGTATTATATTATATAGATATAGAGCTGAAATGTGGAATACAAATTCCTTGAGGGCAGGGGAAAGTTTTATTTTTTTTTGTCTTTATATCCCCAGCACCTGGTATAGTGTCTAGCACAACTTAATAAATGTTTGAGGAGACTTTAGAGGTAACATAATGCAACCTTCTCATTTTATAGATAAAGAAACTGAATCGCAGAAAGGAAATGAGATGCCCAGGTTTGTACACATAATTAAGTAGTGGAACTGAGATTCAAACCCTGAT